>NDGM011179712.1:0-14004 GCA_002564305.1 Octomys mimax | reverse complement strand
AGAGAGAGAGAGAGAGAGAAACTTCTCTGTGCTTTAAAAAGTGTCTGGGGTGACCAGGTAGGTGTCAGGGAACCTGTGAAGCAGTCTAGAGCCTTCGTCCAACCATGGGCAGGATGACACAAGGTTACCATCTTGTTTCTGACCCCTCCTGACAGGGTAAAGAGAGGAATCTTTGAGTCTTGCCATAGCCCCACATCAAGTTCACCTACTTTGGGCCAGCCACAGCCCCTTCCTCAGCCCATCCAGATCCTGTACAAAACCTGAAGCTGCTGTCATTTCAGGGCGGTAAACTGCAACCAGGAAGCTAATTCATAAAATGTATTTTCCTGCTTATCAGAGATGTCTCCAAATTCCATGACAGGTTTTATAATGAAAATTATTTTATAGATCTGGCCACAGAAATGGTATCACCTAATAATAACAGTAGTAGTGATAATACTAGTTAATATGACTTATCAAGCCCCCTACTGCATAACAGGTATGTGCTAGAAGCTTCAGCCGTTTTTCTGCCAGTCCTTACAAGGCCCTCCAAAGTGAGAATTGAGAGCAGCCACGCTGGGTATTTGAGAAGATCGGGGATCACACAATTAAGTCATGGGGTTGAAGGCCTTCTCCGAGGGAGTGGTCTTCACTTTCGATTTAAACTCACAGCAAAATTAAGAGATTTCCAGAACTTTGAGATCTCACATGAGTTCAGGGTTTTCTGTTTTCTTTCCTCAGATAAAACCCAGAGGGGAGGTACATACTGATGTAGGGGAAAGAAACTCTCAAGCCAAAGGCTATCTGGGATGAGCTCATGTTCTGTAAAACTGAAGAATGAATTTTAGGAACAACAGAGGTTAAGAACAGAATTTATTTATTGAGGGAAAGAAAACTTCTGTCCAGAAGAGGGACAGAAAGGGACCCCACTGGGTGACCAAGGACCTTGCCTTTTAAAGGGATTTTTATAGAGCCAATCCATGGAGTGAGACAGGTCCAAGGTGGAAAATATAGGAACTCATAAGGTGGGCCTGAGGTGGGACAAAACTAAGATTACAGGCACAATTGCTCAGGTAAAATTGATTGCATCAGGATCAAAGGCGGAAGCAAGTCATGCAGCAACAGATAAGAATACAGAAGAGGGGCTTTTCCTGCAGGAGGGTGAGCTAAGTGACTGTCTGGCTTTTTCAAGGTGATTGATACCTATTTAGAATATCAATCCCTGATGTTCATCCCTAGGGAGGTAGGGGGGTGCATTTGTTTCATCTTTGGTCTTGAGGTGTGGCCCGCTGCCGAGGCGCCTCTCTCTCCCACAGTTGCGAGGTATCTCGTCTTCCATACTGGCTCCTTCCAAGGCCTACCTCTGTCTGACTGCCTATAATATTTCTATCTAATTCAGCTGCCTACAACAACATCAGACCAAATCAAACGCCTTTCTCTATCTAAACAATACAGAATATTTGTACTGATCATCTGAATTTCCAATTGGATCTGTTTTGTCCAAGTAAGGATGACCCTCTGGCTTAGGTGACTGGCTATTATTTTAAGATTGCTCTGAGAACTACCAATCTAATCTGGAGGTAGGGTTAATGAACTCTTCATTTAAGAGGTATGGCCTGTAGGATGAGTAAAAATTCACAAGGCCCTCGTAACCAGGAAGAGAGCGAAAACAATATTCTAGGTCATGTGCTACATCCCAAGCTGGCAATGCATTCAGAAGTTCAGGACCGAGAGCTTCAGGACCATCTATATGCCTGATGCAAAGAAGGAAGTTGACTATCCTTAGCCTTTACAGAACCAGGATTTAACAAGAAAGCGGAAACAAAACCAGTAGTTATTCTGGAAACAGGCTGTCACATGAAAAGTACTCCGATGTGACCTCTGGTCAGTAAGACTATGGCTCCCTATCTTTATGCACAATTTCCCTTTCGTTTACATGGAAATGTTGACCACACCAGAAAAGAACCAAGGGAAGAGCATGTACTTATGAATTGGGCCTGGTTCCCTCCGGCCACCCAGATCTTCCAAAACCAAACACCTGGCTGGCAGATGTGTCCAGCTGTAGCAGGTCCTGTTAGAACAGCTGGACACAAGGCGCTTGTGAGTGGAAAGGGAGGAGAGAAGGCGGAATCATTAACGAGAGGACAGACAGCACTCTGAAGGAATCCAGCACTTTGTTTTCTTCAGCCTCCCGGAATCTCAGGACCTTGGACCATTTGGGAGTCGGCCCTGGATGCAGGATACCAGCTTTGTCTCCCATTTTAACCCAGCAGATGTTGAGGCTGGAAGAGCCATCTTCTGTCATTAGGCGATTGTTCCCAAACACACGCTTGGCAACACCTAAGGCTGGCGTCTTGAGACCTCAACAGTGTGCACTGGTCAGGCCCATGGCGGGCAGGTGGAGGGAGGAGTAGGTGGGCCCTTCCCTTCTGACTTGGCTGGCCAGTCTAAGCCCTTCTCAGCAGCACCCACCCACATCCACAAGCCTGCCCAACAGTCAGTGGCCTCAGCAGTGAGCAGTACCCTGGCCTTAATGGCCCTCCCTGCTGGCCTTCCTCCTTTGCAGCAGGATTCCCTTGGCACAGCTGGTGCCCAGCAGGCATTAAATCAAACTTGAATGAAGCAAAGGCACCATATTCCAGCCACTAGGCAGTTAATCAGCTGCCTTTCTTGCTTTCTTTAGGGGAATAACAGTTTGAAACACAACTGTCACCAACATTCTTCTCAGAATTTCCTGGCACCCTCTGGCACTTCTCCATTGCCTCAGCTAAAGCATTCCAGGCCTACGGCCTCAGGGAAGGGAGGACACAGAGGAACTTGGAGAACAAAGGGGAAGAAAATCTGGATTTTTGAGTCTGTAAAACTGAGGCTCTAAGGAATCTAAGGACATGAAAGAAAAATAGAGAAATTGCCTGAGCTCGTTGTTTTCCTCCACCCCACATTCATCATCATCCTCAGACCATTTAGGGAAGTGGCCTGGACTAGACCCGCAAGAGGCAAGAGGCTTCCAGGAGGTGCTGGCACAGCCCAGGGAAAGGCAGGGGCAGGCCCTCTGTGCAAGTGAAGGCCTACAACCCTGGGGCACATCCCAAGGCTTGGCTGGGTCTGCCAGGGCAGGTGTTCCTGCCCTCACACTCTGTCTCTTTACCTGCCCCGCAAAGCAGCAGGATGCCTGGGCTTCCCCTGCCCAGCCTTGCTCTTGCTGAAATAGAGACAACCTCCCATGGCCACACACAGATAGCCCAACTAAAAAGGAGGTTCCCTGTCCATCCAGCTTTGTCTGGGTGAGGCCAGCTGACTCCAAGGTGACCTTCCCTTGGAATGAGGTGGGCACAGCACTGACCCGACTGATGACAGAGAGCCAGATGGCTCTGAGTGACTCAGTAACTGCCTGCATGATTAGATGATTAAATGTCACTCCTGCCCTGCCGTCTTAGGTAAGCTGCAGAAGAAAGTAAAGAGAGGGAACAAATTCACTGAAATGTCATACCTATGCGGACCAGCAGCTTCTGGGAGAAATTAAATGTAAAGCTGCATTGATCCTACAACTGAACAGTAAGGACTGAATTTCATAGCCTATACTTGTTCGTGCCCTAACTACACAAACAATGGCCTTTTCTCATATCCACTCAGGGCCCAAGAAGAAAGAGAAACCAGAGCAGTGGGGCACTGAGTTCCAGGCTCCACCACAGGGTGACTCAAGTTCCTGGGGACTCCTGCACTGTGGGGTGGGTGTGTCCCTGAGGCTGGCACCTGCGTCCACAGGCCAGGAGAACTGGGGACCCAAAGCATAATCCTTGTCTTCTGTGGCTGCCTATCTCAGTTACTCTTCTCTCATTGCTAGGACAAATACCCGACACTCAAAATGAAGCCAGGAAAGGTTTATTTAGCTCACAGTCACTGGAGGGTTCAGCCCATACTCTGCTGGCTCCAAGGCAGGCTGGCACAGGGCAGAGAACATCCTTTCATGGCGGCAGCAAGGAGCAGAGAGCAGAATGGAGGAGTGGTGGCAACAATGGCAAAAGAGAGGAAGTCTGTCTCTCTGTCTCACTTATGTTACATTCAGGCTATCCACTCCAGGCTGGGTGTAGTATTCACACCCATAATCCCAGCAGTACTAAGACCCATAATCCCAGTGGATCATGAGTTAATCTCAAACTCTAGAAGTCCCTGCCCCATGACTGCATGAGGCTTTGGGGGGACAAATAGATACAAACCATAACACTGCTGCTGTTGCTTCCACAAAAGCTGGACCTTTGACATGAAAACAGAAAGCCTCCAAAATCGAAATAATCATGGGTTTATGGGTACTACAGGGGGTGGTTTGGAGACAATGGGGTCTTCAAGGGCCGCACTGTTACAACTGGGGTGTTTCCCCTGCACTCCACCAAGGTCACCTGACTACTGCGTTCTAGAGCTGCAGCTATAACCCATGACCTTGTTCCAAACATGGAGAATTTCAGGAATCCCAGCTTTAGGTTAAAAGTTTCCGCACAATGTCATCAAGCCCCACCTCTATCTGTTGCCACCTGAATCTATTTCCTTCTCTGTGTGCCCAGAGTGGAAAATATCAAACAAACATGGGTCTGAGTCCTGCCTATCTCAGATGCAGCAGCGTGTCTTTAGGGTCAGTTTTCTCACTGGCACAGTGGGTACAGGGGTTGTGCTCAATTTGTAGGTTTGTTGTGAGCCTGAACTAAGCTAATGTATACCAGTAGCCAAGCATATTGCCAGGAATGTTGCAAATAATTCAATAAATAGTATGCACACACACACACACACACACACACAGAGCACTAGTTGTTACAATAAACATATGCATTATTTGATACAATCCATACCCTGTTTTCCTCTTTAGAGCCAAATCGCCACCGAGTTTTAGCAAACTGCCACTGCTCACCAGTTTCCTGGCTAAAAAGCTAAGAACTCCTTAACAGAGGCCCTGTTCACTTTCTATCTCTGTGATGAAAAATACCAGAAAGAATCAACTTATAAGTGATAGGTTCCAGCCCTAGTACAAGCTGCTGAATTGTCATGGTCCTGATTCAACATGGCTGAACCCCACAACAGCTTATTTTCCCAATGACCACTTCCTCCTCCTTCCCCATGCCAGCCCTGGATACAACTTCCTTTAGCCTTTCCCGCCTACCCAAGGGAGCCCCCAGTGAGCTCTTTGTGCATCACTGAACCTGCTGCTCACACTCCACCCCTAGCAAAGGTCCCTAAAGTCTCAGGCTCCCTGTCTCAGGTCAGAGGATCTGCCATCTCCCTGCCCTCGGTCCTCTCCGTGTCTTCAGAGTTAACAAAGTCCCCCTTTTTTATTTCTGCTTTCTTGCTGTGCCATAGCTGCTGCCAACAAAACCTATCAAGAAGGAAGAAAGCTTCCTTTTGGCTCATGGTTTCAGAGGCTTTAGTCCATGGGCAGTTGGCTCTATGGAATTCAGGCCTGAAGTGAGGCAGCACACTATGGTGAGAATAGGAATCAGAGCAAAGTGCCTCACCTCATGGCTGCCAGGAAAGAAAGAGGAAAAGAGAAGGATCCAGGTTTCACATGCCCCTTTAAGGGCACCAAGGACCTACAGTAACTTCCACTTCACCTCTTCAAGGTTCTACCATCTCCTATAATACCATCACTAAGTCTCCAAAACACTTAATATGCAAGCCACAGCAGACTCCAAATTCACTGCAGCTGTTGGCCTGGCCCTCAGGCTTTTTTCTGCCTCACCTGCTATTGCTGGAAGGCCACAGGGAGATTCAGTATCACCTAAACTGCCCACAACAGTCCCAACTCACTGAGAGTTTGTGAAACCCAACAAGGACTAGAATCCTTGCAGGTGGCATGGTCCTCACCACCCCTGCCTTACTGAGTTCGTGGAGGTGTCTGAGAGGCTCAGCTGCAGGACGGAGATTGAAGTTTGTCCTCTTGAAGCTGCACGTGATCTCTAAAGATGTCAAAATTTGCACCTAGACTTTTCTGATTTCAAAGCAAAAGGAGATAAATCAATGATATGTAATTACTTTAAAAAGTGTTTTAGGAAGCCTGTGACACCATTTGTACTGAGACACATGAATCTACATATTTTCTCACAATGTTTTGCTTTCTGCTTTATTCTTTCTGTCCAAGGCTGCAAACTGATTTGTTTTCTGGAGGCCTGAAAGAGCTTCGAAGCTGCTCGGGGTACCACTGAAAGCCTCGAGGCTCTTTGCATTTGCCTCTCAGAGAAAGAAAGATAGGCAGAAGGCCACTGTGAAACCTGGCAGTGCCCCTAGGAGAGTGATGGGGCCCTGTAAAGCACAGTGACAGCATTCTTGGTTTCTAAGACCCGCTGCAGGCTGGACCCTGGCCCTTTTGGCAACCTCACAGGGAGAAAATTTCTCCACTGTAAAGAAAAGGCACAAGGGAGTTGAGTGACTTTCCCAGGGCCTTGCAGCTGCTGCAACGATTTGGCTGCGCTGTGGTCTGAGCCCTCGAGCCTGGCCCAGAAGCCTGCTGCCTTTTTTCTCCCTTACTCTGCGCTTCTCAGCAGAGTTGCACCACCCCCTAGGGAGTGGCTCTGGAAGTTCACTGTGATGTTCTGACTGTCCCAACAACTGGATCGCCTAGAGGTCACGGGCCAGTCCTCCACCGTAAACGATTCTATAGGCTTTGTTGCTTCAAGTCCACTTCCTGGATGGACGTGCTCAGAAACACGGACCTTTGACATGAACCGAAGCTTTTAAGTTCTCTCCTTTACTAACTATATGCATCTCAGCCTGACCCCAGCTCTGTTTCACATCTAGATAAAAAGTATGGCTTGCGCATATAATTCTCTAGAAACTTAACCACAGCCCCATGAGAGAGAGATAAGTGTCCTTTGTTTTGTCTGTAGCCTTGCTGTGAAGTTGGCAAGATTTGTGGATGCGGCGCATGCAGACACATACCTCAGCCAGGGCACTTGCAGAGATCCTGGCTACTTCATCCTGTTCTCTGCAGTGACGACCAAGACATCTGCATAGCCAGGCCTCTATGACCCCACTCTGGACCCAATCACTTTTATTTCTTCATATTATAGTGCCTTATTCTATAGATCTTTTTTGATAGTATGCTAATGTTTTTAGTACAGGGTCTACAGGGTCTCACTACACAGATCGCACTCATAGTGATCCTCCTGTTTTCAGCCTCACAAGCACTGGGATTATAGGCACACGCCACCATGCCCAGTCTCTACCACTGTCTCAGCATGCCCCAGGAGCAGGGCCAGCAAGGTATGCTGGGGATCGAACCTCCAGCCCCTCCACCTGCCTACGTAGGCACTTTAATCTGCTGAGCTATCTGGCTGGCCCTTATGCATTTCATTTTGATCAGATGAGATTGGGTGTGGTCAGGGTGGTATGGCCATAGACAAGTTTCATTTTGAGTTAGTAAAGGAGACAGCACAAATTTTTATGGAAAGGAAGCTTTTGGTGCAACAGGGCTGAGGCACTGTTCAAAGCCTCCAGGCCCTTCGTGTTTGCCTCTTTATTCTGAAAAATGAGAACAGATGAAAGGGCTCAGGATGGAAGTCCTGGCTTGCATTGCCCCTTACCATGCAGTGTCTGGAGCTTCCTTGCTCTCTAGCCCTGCCTCTTTAGTCTGTGGCTTCCCTCCTCTGGTCCAGCCTTGAAAGCACAGATTTGGCCTAGCCAAACCTCAGTGTTGCCATGGTTTCCTATATGCATCCCTTCCTGCTTGTTGTGGCCCTGATCAAGGTGCAAGATATCGGTTGGTATCTGAGGCCCAGCTTAACTGATGTGCTTCCCATCTCAGAGCCGAACACTGGAGAAAGGGATACTTCTATCCTTAGAGAACCCAGGTCTAAACAAGGAACTGGTCTGGGGTCGGGAGCTGCTTGGCAGTGTGGATCTGTAGGTCATCCTGCCATGGACACATTTTCTTCTATCAAGCAGCAACGTCTTTGGATTATGGGCAAGTTAAGAGGGTGTGAAGCCTGCAAATGACTTTTTCTTGCATAAAACATCTTAATTATAATTACTCTCAGCAGCTGGGTCATTGCCTTAGGAGATGAGGCAGGAAGGAGGGAAATCTCTGCACTTTTACAGCATGTACCAGCTCTCTGAAATGAGTAGGAGGGTAGCAGAGAGGAAAGGGGCAAGGAACAGAGCCCCCAGTGGATTTTAAAAGGGGGCTTTGTAGTGGCTGCATCTGTCCAGTAAAATAAATCTCTCCTAGTACTAAAATAACATCTACATTCATTTGGGCTAGTGCCACGCTCAGCATTTAAGCAACTTGACAAAAGATTGCTTGAGCATGTTGAGGTTTGCCAGCTCACAACAAAACAAGAAAGCTACCCCAGCCGGCTGCATGGAAACACTTCTTTCAGTTCCCTACTTTCACTTCTGACTCCCATTTTCCTGCTGCACTTGAAAGAGAAAGATTTTGCCCTTTTTTCCACTGCCAACCACTTAGTGCGGCCCTGAAATGGGCAGCAAGTTGCCCCTGGAGGTGGTGGGCTTCAAGAGGGATCTTTTTCTTTTTCCCTAAAGGAAACTGGTAAAGACTCCATGCACCCGATAAAGACGTTAATAAGTAGAGAAACATTATTTGGAGAGGCCCTCAGGTAGACTAGACATGAATAATACCTCATAAAAATATTACTTCTATCCAAGGCACACACACAAGAGGAACTTGGCAATGGTCCTGTTTCTAAGAGAACTGTAGGCAAAGAAAACCTTCCACACAGAATCCGCACACCATTGTCATTGGTGGCAGGGACTGTGCTCACTTCTGTGGAATATGACCCCGGAAGTCCCTTCTGAAACTTTCGGAGAAACTTTACCTTAACTCACAACACTGGTGGGTTTATCAGGCTGCTGTTCGCTGCTTTCCAGCACAGTCGGGCCTGAGATAAGGACCCCATGTTCCTGTTGTCAGTGCTGAGAAGTACCCTGCTTTCAGAGGAATTGGCCATGCTGTGGCCTGGATAGGCGGGTGGGCTACTGACGACAGCTGGAACTAAGGAGATGCCTACTGAGGCCAAAGTACTTACTTCATAGTCCAGTAACTAGGGCTCCGGAGAGGTCAGCAACTGACCTGAGATAACCAAAGGCAGCTGAGAGGAATCCCAAGTCCAGCTCGGTGGGCATGACCAATAGCTGCTGCGTTGGCTGGCAGGGCATGGACAACTCTTTTTCAGGGAAGTAAAGGCCCTCATCTCTTACTGATATCTTCACTTTCTTTCCTTTAGTGTCTGTCCCCCAGTTTCAGTCCCCCTGGTTTGCACAGAGTGAAGTCACTGATCACCATGTGCAAGATGAATTCTCCCCACATCCTCTCCTCCACAGGGCCATGAGAACAAGCCCCAGAAATTGGAGCTGAGGCTTTTATAAAAGAGAGGGCTTCTTTCCTCCAAGTGGACCAAGATGGTCCTATGGGTGACAGGGGCAACAGGTGTAGAAGAGGAGAAATAACACAAAGAAAAGTGAGACAAAAGAGTAAGAACATTGGTGACTTTAGTTGCAACCTCAATCCAACTGTACCTGAAGCCAGAAGTAGCCTTGGACTTTATAGTTACATGTGACAGTTAGTTTCCACCCACCTCAAACAATCAAATAATTAACTTCTTTTAATTTACTGATTTTGCAGAAGGCAAAATTGAGTTTGGTTTTCATTGCTTGCAGTGGGTGACATCTTGGCAGATGCAGCTGCAGGTTCGGTGCGTGGCCTCTTCCTGACAGGAGATGGGACACTTATCTTCACGTATATAGAACTGCCATGAGCACCATCACTGAGCCAAGTACAATGGCTGACACTGGCAATCTGCCCTTCTCTACTTCATAGGTCACCCATGAGTCCTATGGCTCCTTCTTAGAGAGCTTTGTCATCCTTCCAACCATGCCAGGGTACCCAGTTAGCTGGCATGTGGAGTGCTTGTGGTAAAATGTTTGTCCCTCAGTGTAGCACCCATAGGCCATGCAATAGTCTAAGTTACCAAGTTGTGGACAGCAAAGAAGGCAAACACATGCATCCCCATGCAGGGGCTGGTTGCTCATCTTTCTGGAGCATTTTCACCTCTTCCTAGGAACAGGAATTTTTCAGTTTTTACTGAGACAGTAAAGTGAGGAATCACTCAGCTAGATGGGCTCTCAGCAGGTCCCCTTAACATGACTTCAGACTCACACCAGACCTAAACATTCCCAGGCACAAAGTTTCCTGTCTCAATCTTTAGCCAAGACAACCAAGGGCAAGTGGGCTGGGTGGTGGGGGTGTAGGATGGACTAGGTTTCATTGTAACATGAAATCAAAGGAAGGTCTGTGAAGGGTTGCATGGTTGCATTCAACTGGCTGTACCACCTTCTCTGTAAGAAATCTGAAGAAGAGAGGCCAGGTCAGCCTTCCCCTAAATCATCCCCATGTGTGGGTCCAGATTAGCGTTTGCTGATGAGAGGGCTGCTGCTAAATTTAGAAAGCAACAAATAAGTAGAAGGCACAAAAGATTTACAAGGCTGCATTGCTGCAGAAGTAACTGCAGAGGAGGCAATGTTTGAAGCAGCTCACATGCATGCCATGCAGGTTCTGAAGAGCCACTTTCTTAGGGATTTCCACACGCACTGCCTCCCAAGTCTCCACAGCCTTCCATGTCTCCACGGTGTTGGAAGCACCTACTTCCTGGTATTCAAGCTTTTGCTACTTAGAACATGCAACACAGCTTCTGCTCCCAGGATCAACTCTAGGCTGACTGAGTTTGGATCTCTTATTTTCATGGGGTGAAGCCAGAGCAATGACTTAGGTTGCATGCTGGTAAATCTCAGCTATCTCCACACTGTAAATCAGCCTGTTCCAGGCAATAGGCCACCATGGGGACTGCTGGCACTGGTATCTGTGCTACTGTCCCATAGACATGTGTTATAGGTCTTCCTACAGGCTTGAGAGGGCGTCCCGTAGCTCCTGTAAAGTCCTTTCTTACGGTGGTGACCCAGCTGCACTCCTGGAACACCTTCACCACTTCTGCAAGTCTTTGCTATGGTTTCTTGTATTCCCTGCTTTCTCTTAGGACTATATTGGCACTGCTTGGAAGACCACTCCATTTTTCCGTTTCTCAGTCTACTGATAAAGCCAAGAGGCAGCACAGAATAATGGTGGGTTTAGAATTAGAATCCAGGACTCCCACTTAGCAGTCGTGGAAGGAATCTGGGTGAGTTACTTAATCTCCCTTGGCTCAGTTTTAAAGCTGTGATGACAAAGTTAGATCAAGCCAAGCGTCTGGCCCACAGTAAAAGCTCAGAAATTGTTATCTTTGGTATTATAGTATTTTCCTAGAATGGAAGATCACTTTCCTTACAGGATTCCAGAAAAGATTAATGATGACCCCTCTGCCAGCCAGAGCCAGTAATTTCCTTTCCCTTCTCCACTGACATGTTCTCAGATCTATAAAGTCCTCTCGGAGCTCTGGCTTACTCACCTTGTTCTCTCTCACCCACTGCTGCTGTAATAAACCATTTAAATCCTCCTTAAATTGTTGCTGCATGGAGCCATCCACAGCAAAGAGCTGCTGATTCTCTGCCTCAGGCTCCCCAGGTAACTCTAATCATCTTAAATGCACCATGGTCACAGACAGATAGTTTTCACAACACTTAGCCAATTTTTATCAGTGCAGCATTACAACCACAGATAAAGATCACTCGCTCCAGAGCCCTGTGCCTTTGGCCTAATCACAGTGAGGGACTAAGCAGTCCCAGGGACTCTTTAATAAAGTGCATCCACTTGCAGAGTTTTATTTCTTTGTTTTTATGTTTTCCTTTGTTTCAAGAGTTAAAGGATGGACTGGATTCTTTTCATCCAAGGTGGCCTCCTTTTGTAATGTGGACAAAACCCTTGTTCAGCCCAGGGTATAAGACAGTCCCCCCCAGCTATATGTCCCTGTCATTATCCGGCATTCTGAAACAAGGCATCGATGCAAAGGGACTTGCTTTCTTCTTTGTGAAATCAATTTTTTCATTTGCCTGCTCAGTGGAAGGGTTATTCTGAAGCAGCCCTCTCCTCCCTCTTACCATAGTGCTTACAGACATCACCCTGCATTTCACTGCCTCCCCTCCCTTCTCTTCTCTCTTCAAATGAGCATCTTCTGGGCTGGGAAGTGAAGCTGTGACACATGCTCTCAGGCTTAAAGTCTCTTAAGGGACTCATATGTCACACCGTCAAGGTGAGGGGGGGGGGAACATGTGCACGATGACACAGGGATGTGGAAGTGGAACCCCAACCAAGTCCCGGGGCTCATGGGGAAGCAGCTTTTAATCTGCAGCCTCAGAGCCAGCAGCAAGTCTTCACAAGCAAAGTGAGGTGAAGGGCAAGAACCTTAGAGGGTGTAGTAGAGGAGAGAGTGGGTAGCCTGAGAGCTTTCAGTAGAGGTACCCCGATGGGCATTGTTGTTCATTTCTTTAGAAGCTCCATTTCTATTCATGGCATCTTAGAGTCAAAAGAGGGTGAGTGGTCCTGGCACAGGACCCTGTGTGGAGCAGGGCAGTGGCACAGCAGGCCCTCCTGCGCTCCATCACTGGGACAAGTTACCTGACACCCACGGCTTACAGGAGGGAAATTTGATTTTGGTTCACCGCAGCTTGAACTCCGAAGCGGAGAGGGTACCACAACTGCTCATCCCACGTTGACCAGGAAGCGTGGAGAGAAGCGAGGACCTGAGGCCAACCTTACATGCTTTCAGGCCAGGTGTGACAGCTCATGCCTGTAATCCGAGACTCAGGAGGCTGGCGCAGGGGGACGGCTACGAGTTTGCGGCCAGCCTAGACTACATAGCAAGTTCCTATCTCGATGAACAAATACCCCCAAGCCCCCTTCAGATTTACCCACCCCCCCAAGTGATGCATCTCAAACAAATCTCGCCTCCTAATGGCACATTGAGCTACTGAACTCAGTAGTGGAAGAATCCACTGGTAAGTCTTGTGCCCTCAGGTCCAACTATCTTTCACACACATGAAACCTTCGGAGCCATCTCACAAGCAAACCACAATACACAGTCTCTTAGAACTTCTGAAACCAAAGACAATGAATATATCCTGAAAGCTTTTAGGGCAAACCAGGTCATATCAAAGGATCTGCATCAGAATTAAGCAACAACACTAGAAGTCAAAAGCAAACGAAGGAATGCCTTCAAAATTCTGAGGGAAAATGATTTCCAGCCCAGAATTCTAGCCCTCGACAAATGAATACCATGTGAAAGAATGGAATAGAGACATTTTTAGAGCTGCAAGGGCTGTAGAAATTATCTCTCTTTTCCTAAAACACTACCGGGGAACAGTTTTCAGCAACATGAGAAATTAAGTGAAGAAAAAGGAAAGCGGAGCTTTATGAGATACGGCAGAGGAAAAATGGTAAAAGGAAGTCTTCGGCTCAGAGCTGCCCAGCAGGCCTGGACCAGAGCACTTAGTCCGAAGGAAGGCACGACTGCAGAGAGCACAGGGAGGAAAGTTTCTCCACAGTGTGATGGAATTGGTGAGAATAGCAAATCATAATGGGCATTTTAGATATCACTTAGGGGTAAAGTCAGTGATAAATGGAAGAAAAGCTCAGCAAATACAGGGACTAAGAGATTTTTCATTCTGGGGAAGATGGCATGAAACAGGAAAAACATAAGGTCATGACTCTAATACACGAGGGGCAACACAGGCTATTGTAACAATATAGTTATTGTCCAATTCTTCAAGCATATGAAACAGGCAGTTAAGGAGAGTGAGGGTAAGAAGCCCAAAGCACCGTGTATTAAGGGGAGTGAATAGGTAATGTCTGAAATGAACTATAAGGGTCAGCCAAATGGCTCAGTGGATTAAAGTGCCTGCAAGCAGCTGCAGGGGGTTTGATCCCCAGGCCTGCCTGCTGGCCCTGCCCCCAGGGCCCACTGAGACAGCGATTGAGATTGGGTGTGGTGGCGCACATCTGTAATCCCAGCTCTTGGGAGGCTATAACCAGATGGATCACTGTAGAGAGCCGTCACCGCATGCCCTGTTTGAAGCCGTCACCACTGTCCTGTCCGAATT
>NDGM011179709.1:0-14725 GCA_002564305.1 Octomys mimax | reverse complement strand
CTAATTTCTATTAGTTCCATGAAAGGAACAGTACATCTTTTGTTTGAGAAATTTTACATACCTATATCTGGTAATCTGAGCAACTATTTTAATTAATAACAATATGCAATATTTTAGCCATTGTTAAATTCTCATCATCTTGTTCTGCATTTCTGTATCCTTTTTACTGGATTTATAAAATTCTTTTTAAAATAAAAAAGATTACAATTAGTATGCTTAGCAGTATTTTGTACTGGGTTACATAGAATCAAATGGTTTTATTTAAATAGTTGGACTGTGCTAATATTTGGGTAGTAGGTATCATCATGTAACCCTAACCTGAGAACTCCCGAGTGTCTCTGGTGAAGAGCATATCAGTTACTGAACTTGTGAATGCAGAGCTTGGTTGTCTCTAAAAATACAGAATCATCAAAGTTTAAAAAAAGAAGAGTACATTGACAGCACACCTCACAGATAGCAAGCTGCCACTGAGGAGCAACAAACCAATCACATTCAGTAGTGAATTAGAACCCAAGATGGGTAGATTTTGTGGGATTTTAACTTTTAGATTTTGAAAAATTTTTTTATATCTTATGTACTGTCAGCTTTTTTTTTTTTTTTTAAACTGGGGATTGAACTGAGGCTCCTGTGCTTGCCAGGCAAACACTTATTCCACTGAGCCATCTCCCCAGCCCCCTGTCAGCTTTGATAAAAATAAAACAATGGAAGCATACACACACAAAATGTAAATACAACTTCATTTAGATAAAAAGGAATTACGCTGAAAACTGAAAAAACAACAATGGAAAGGAAAAGCTTAATGGAGTATGGACCACAGTGGACTCTTGTTTCTTACAAAACTTTAGCTTCAGTTCCTTCGTGCCAGACCTGTCTCTCTCAAATCCTTTATACAAGTTCCTTAAATGATTTGTATGCATAATGCTCTGTGAAAATCAAAAAAGAATGAAAATTGTGACTTACGTATAAGTGTTCCTATTTCATAGCATCAAAACCAATTCGGAAGAATCAATAATGCATTCAATTGCAACCACCACTAAAATTAACAATTGACATATAAATAAATAACAAATTAAAAGACTTTTGTTATTAAAAACATGTTCAGAATTCATAATGAGCTTAAGGAAAATTTTTAAAAGAACCAATTTTGTTTCACTTTCTAAATGAAATGATAAAATCTACATCCACTAAAGTAACTGTTACGGTTGAGGGCAAGATAATCAATATAATCACAAGTCTCATAAAACCATTGAACATATAATCATCTGCAATTCTTTTCTTCTTTTGTGAGAGTAATATTTCCCATTTCTATTCCCTGGAATCTGTTGTTATCTATTATAATTCAATGAGAAAAAAGAGAATAACTGCGCTTCTCATGGGAGGAGTGCAAATACGGATCCTGGATTGGTTATATGTCCATTAGACTGCAGGGTTTTCCAGAAGTTGGCTGAATCTATATGTGACTTTAAAAGAAAAAAAAAAAAAGAAAGAAACAGAGAGAAAGCACAACTTCTCTTAGGTAGAATGTACTCTTTAACTTTTGTATGGTTCTCATTTCATTCAAATTAGCTATAGATTATTTGTTGTGATCTATCTTTGAACTACCATAAATCTTACTCTAGCAAAACACAGGTGTATATTGTAAAACTGTAATGGCAGAAATGATGTCTGCTTTTGTTTACATTTTTCCATACCATAAGTGTGGCCAAAAGTGAGCAATAATGCACAACTGTTAAATGAATGGAAAAACTACTAAACATAAAAAACTAAATTGAAATGATGAAATAATCAAAGAATAAATGATTCCCATTCTAATATACAGTTTCATGTAAGGGTTATGAGAGAAGCTCAATTAATTTTATGAGGGTCTTTCTTACAATTTTAATATTAAAACCAACCAAAGAAAAAAGTTAAGATTTTCAATATGTACTTAGCATGCAAAAATCATATAGAACTTAATAGTAAGTTAAAGCTAGTTGCATATTGATCTGAGTACTGATTTGCTTGATGAATCCAAGACATAATCTGATAATTAATTAGTACAATTTATATATATAGGAAAAATAACACTCATTTCTTAAAATGTTGGACAAATTCACCATGTACATATTCAAAATTATAAGAACACTGCAAATTCTAAGACAAGCAGAATTCCTGTTTATCTTATAAGATCTATCTAAAAATTATTACTGAATACAATGGTACAGGGATATAGAGTCAGATACTTGAAAGGTATATATATATATATATATATATATATATATATATATATATATTATGTGTGTGAGTTTGGATATTTCTAAAAACACAGAATCATCAAAGTTTAAAAAGAGAAGAGAATATTTATAGCACACCACACAGACAGCAGGGTGAGGAGCAACAAACCAACCATGTTGAGTAATGGATTAGAGCCCAAGATGGGTAGATTTTGTTGCATTTCAAGTACCTTAAATTTTATTCTAGAAAAACAGATGTATATTGTTATTTTGTAATGGCAGAAATGCAAGGTTTTCATGACATTCTAAATATGTCTGTGAAAGGCATACGTTGGATGGTAATTCGGAGCTTAACAATGACACCAGTTAGTCTTATGTACACAGCTTCATGCATATACGTGCACACAAAGTCATATGTGCACTTTTTAAAAATGTGGAAGACAAGAAATTGAGAGGAGAAGTGGAGCTGTACAACAAAATATGGTGGAGGGGCTTAAACTTCTTACAGAGAATTTGAAACTTTCTCTTTAAGCACAGAAGAATTTTGAATAAATGAATATAATGGAAGCAGTTCTAATCTCTCTTGGCTATTACTTGTCAGTGCATAAAGTTATTATGAAATTTCCTTTTTGAAATTTTCCAAACTGGAGGACAATTGAAGGGTATATGAAATGACACTAATGAATTACTATCCAAATAATACTGTCAAAATAAATAAATAGACACAGAAAAGTGCATTCTTATACATACACATAAACACTCATGTACATTGAAACCAACATTGATTAACAGTAGCAAAGTAGGAAGCATCACTGTCTTGGACATGAATTAATTTTACAAAGCTTCTGTGATGCAAACAACATGAGGATCAATGGAACAGAGTATAACAGAAACAACCCCAATCACATTCAGCTCTTTGACCTTTGACAACAGTCCAAACATACATTAAAGGAAAAATATTTTCTTCATTAAATGGTATTAGGGAAACTGTCTATCCACATACAGAAGATTTAATTTAGGTCCATACCTTTTACCATGTACTCAATTAAAATAAAAATGGATCAAATAAGTAAATCTTAAACACAAACATTTAACCTACTGGAGGATAAAGTAGGCAAAACTCTTGCAATCATTGACATAGGCAAGCACTTTTAGAACAGAACACCAGTTGTGGAGAAAACACTTCCAAAAATCAACAAATAGGATCATGTCAAACTAAAAAGCTTTTGCAAAGCAAAAGAACCAACCAAAAAAGTGGTAAGAAACCTCCAAACTGGAAATGTGTTTTGTGAACTGCCCCTTACACAGATTAGAACATAAAAAGAACATCAAAAATTCAACCACTCCAAAATAAAAGATCCAATCAAAAAAATGGGCAACTGGAATGAACAGGTGATCATCAGAAGTAGAACAAATGGCCAATAAATACTGAAACAAGGCTCTCGATCATGAACCATTAGAAAAATACAAATTAAAGTAGCATTAAGATCCATCTTACTCAAGAATGAATCAAAAAAAATCAAACAATAAAAAATGCCCGTGAGACTGTGGATAAAAAGAACTCATCTATATCTTTGGTGAGAATGTAAACTAGTACAACCATTATGGATTCACTATGAACATTCCTCAAAAAACTAAAATTGAAATCCCATTTGAACCAGCTGTTCATTCTGAAAGATGTAAAGACATCATATTAAAGTGATGCACGTGTAACAGTGTTTATGGCAGCACAATTCATAGTAGCTAAGTACTATAAGTAGCCTATATGTCCATCCATAGATGGATGTATGAAGAAAATGAGGTATTTGTTCTAAAAGGATGACTCTACCTTGAAGATAAACTTGAGTCTTTGTAGGAAAGGGATATACTGTAAGAAGATAATGTGAAGTGAAATAAATCAGACACATATGCTTAAATATCACATAGTTTCTTTTATATTAGAAACATGAGTTACAAATAAAAAGCAAGCTAAAAACTAAATAAAAAAAAGGGAGGTAGGTTCTTCTCAAAAGGGAAGGAGATGAAGAGATAGAAGGAAATAGGCAGGAGGGGAACAAAAGTGGGTTAAAAATTAAGATGTGCTTTTACAGGAACCAACTTTCTACAAGGAATGTCAATGTTATATACTAGAGACATGCCCTGAGTAAGTAAAATACAAAAGTTATTTTGTTATAATTGCCATCTTTATGAATTTCTTATACATTTGCAAATATTTTTAAATATTTTTCACTCATTGAAAACTACTGATAGGGGCTGGGGAGATGGCTAAGTAGAATAAATACTTCCCTGGCAAGTGCAAGGGATTGAGTTCAATCCCTGGTTCCACAAAAAAAAAAAAAAAAAAAAGAAAGAAAGAAAAAAGAAAAAAGAAAAGAAAAGAAAGAAAACTACTGAAAAACTAAATACACAAAGAATTCAAATTTTTACATGGGGCTATCAGAATTATCTAATTTTTCTTTTATTTGTTTTATTACTGTATATTTGACTTTCACATACCTATTTAGAATGTCATAAAAACTTCCTTGCCTATTATAACTCAGTAATCTTCTGGTATATAAGCTTATGATTTTGCTTTTTGTTAACAAAATTCTTTCTCACATGATTAGGATAAATTTTTACGTGTAGCTGAAGTGTCATGTGGTTGAGCTACTTTGTTATAATAGAGGATATACAAAAGAATATTCAAGCCATGTGTAGTTCTGAATACACTGAAAAACATAATGTCAGAAGATTATAAAATATTTTAATATGTGCCACAATTATAGAAGTATATTTTGTTAAAAGTTCATTTTAGTAAGCACTCTGATAAGAAAGTATCTTTTTTTTTTCTATGTTTAGTACAGGGTCTACAAGGTCTACAGTGTCTTACTACCTAGATCGGACTCGTAGTGCAGCCTAAGCAGGCGCTTTAGTCCCCTGAGCTATCAGGCCAGCCCTGAAAATGCCTTTAATTGTTGTTCTCTACCTTTGTATAATTATAAATTTTCCATATCTTCAAGTTTTAATTTGCATTCTGCTGTCCTATTTTCTGAAAAATATAGCTTATGTAGAATTGATATTGCCTCTTTACATGTTTATTACTTTACAGGGTTAACAAGTGGAGGTTGTGTTTTTTGTTGGTGAGTTTCTTGACAAATACTTCAGTTAATTTATAGTATAAAACTTCTGATTTTCTATTTTCTTGTCAGTTTTCAAGCTTTATTTTTCAAGTAAAAGTACTTTTAACATGCATTCTAAATAATTGTCAAATTTATTTTTATTAGGACTTTTATTATTGTTGAATACCTATTAGATATGTACTAATTTAACTCTTCAGTTATAAAATTATATTCCAATTTACTACACAAAGTCAAATGGATAAGAATTTGATTAATTTCATTTTAGCAGCTTCTAAGAATTTTAATTCCACATTGAAAATGAAGTAATGGTGTAATGATGTCATACGTAGAAGTTTTATATGCTATTTGTTTCTTTTGTGAGAAAAGCTTGATATGCAAGAATTACTCTTTAATTCTCATACTTAAAACAGCTATTCAGTTAACTTGAAAGTAAACTATACTCTTTGGCTGCATCTTTTATGTTTTATAGTGGGAAACCATATTTCACTGCCTTTGTAACTAATAAATGGCAATGATATGTTTGTACATACATAGGTGATGTCGTAAGCCAATTTCTGCTTTTTTATATTGATTTAGTAATCAAAAATTAAACAAAATTTATTTTGGTTTACTAGAAGGTACATGCAAAAGCCTCCAGATATCTTCAATTAAATTTTGTTGAAATTCAGTCAATATCTAATTTATTACTAATTACCTTAAAAAAGAAAGGAGGGCATTCACATAGTATAAGGAAATATTATAAAATTATCTTAGCAGAGACAATTTAAGAGTGTATATAATACTCCCTCACTTCTAATCGAAGGTGGTCCTGCATGCTTTAATAGTAATTATTTAAAAGACTAAATATCTTCCAACATTTAATTTCATAAATTGGTCTCTTTTAGGACATTTAACCCAGATTGTTGTTGTTTCTTTCACAGGTGATTTCTAAACTTAGGAGAAGCACACATTTAAATTAAGGACTAATTTACAAAACAATACAAGTCTTTTGGAAGGTTTTTTTTTGTGCTTATGTTACCTCATAGTCATCTCGCAGATTGCTTCTTTCCAACACTTCTAGCAAGATTAATTTGCCAGCCAATCCGAAGCACACGAAGCGCATGCTACGACCGAGCCATGTCCATCCCACCTGAGGGGCAACGCCAAATCTGCAGGAGGACTGGCGCCTAGATTATATCATTAGGACCTGCGGTCTGAGCGTGGGTTTTCTTTCCAGTGCTTCAACATTTCTAAATAAACCTAAAGCTGAATCTTACAACGCAGAGAAACATCTCCGTGTCCTGGGGAGTCCTCTTATTCGCTGCAGGGTAGGCTCATTCTCCTAGGTGTGTTCTGAGAAAACATGTTTGAGTTGGGGCATATCTTGAGCTCATGAATTTTTGTTTTCCTGTTTTCTTCAACATTTCACATAAACATAAGAACCAGTTGTAATTTTGTATTTAGAATATTTGTGTAATTACTCTGATAAAAATATTCACCGATGGTTCTACATTTGGCACGAACAAAGCTAGCTTCATATTATAAACAATGTAGTATAATATAGTATAGTATATATTAATATAGTATTATATGTAAAATGATAATAAACTTTTAATATAGTATATATTTAAGATCATAATTGTATATATTACAATTTTAATATATGAGTTTATATTTTAAATTATTTAATGTAGTATATATTAAAATTATAGTATAGCTTTACTATAGTATAATAACATAACATAGTATTTTAAAATTTTTACTCTTTTTTTAATTTATGCTCCCATTTTCTCTAAGATCCTTTAGACTGGTAATCTACTAGACAGTTATGCAAGAAATGTTTTTAAAGAAGTGTGTAAGATTTATTTTTCACTGCAAAATAAATTCATTTAGAAACATGAGTTATTATTGACTTTTATTTAAACCAATCTTTACACTCACCAGGAATGAAATTTAATAGTATGCAAATCCTTTGATAAAATCCTAATATGATATATTCTTTAATATCACTCTAAAAATAGCACTATATATGAATTGTGAATAAGTAGAGATTATTTTTCAATCATCTATATGCTTGAAAAGTATTTAATTTAGAGACATTGAACAAAATAGGCTTCAGTCTTATTTCCTTTGGACTGAGCATTTCTGGGTACAAAAGAAATAAAAATGTCTCTTCCATGTACTTGTATACCTCGGAATAAGATAAGGTGATTGTTAAGGATCACTAGTGAAAGTATTTCACTTGTGGGTTACTTTTAGCACATTTCTTTTTGATGTGAGATTGTAGGCTACAAACTGAAGAGAAACAAAACTCTGAAACAATTATTTGACATTTGCTATGCTAATTAGAATAATCTCATCTACAAAGTAGAGAAATTTCAATTCAAATGGCATACATAATCGCAGGAAAGGAGAAGCTCAGACGTAAGGCAGATTATAAAGTTGGCTACTTCTTGCATATTTCAGGATCAAAGTCCCATAATTTTTCATCTTTTTGTTGTGACAGCCTTGGTGTGCGGACCTGCTGGTGGTGATCACCCAGTGCCTGCAACAACTGTACACAGGAGCAACAACATTCAATGAACAAAGAGGAGAAATTTCTTCTTGACCCCTTTTACACTAGTGGAAATCTCTAGCTATTTGATATTTCCACTTCTATATATTTTTGAACAATACTAGCTACATGTTGTTCTAAAGTAATTATTAGCAAGGAAATTGAATTATCATGGAGAATTTAAATTTTGTGAAAATTTCCCCTTTGTGCTTAAAATGTTATGATTTTTTAATAATAAATGAACTCCAAACAGAGACCATTCTGGCTACATCTGAATGAAGGGGATGATAGCTGAAATCAACAGACAGAGGTCCTCTACAGAAGGACCATCTACAGGCCCTCAGTTGGTGTCTGCTGTTCTCATCTTGTAGAGGCAGATAGATTTAAGTCTAGCAGAGAGAAGGCCAAAGAAATGCCTAAGTGTGCAGGAACCAAAGGGAGTTCTCCAGGGCCCTTCAGTCTTACTGGAAGAGTTGATAAGACAAATCTAAGCTCTAGGCCTGTGTCTCAGGAGGCATTTGGACTTCCAGGAGGCCTCTTGTTCTGGTGGTTTTTGTCATCCCTGCTTAGGAGGCCTCGCTTTCTGCAGTGACAGCAGCTGAGTTAAGTTGCAGAGCTCTTCTTGGAGACCAAAAAATAAGCCTCAGAACCCATTATTTTTTTTTTCATTTTAGCTAGAAAAAAAGGTAAAATAACAATGAAACAGTTTCAAAACAGGTTAGTAGGACAGTTGCACTAAGTAGCGCATTGCATATTGTCGTCTTCATAGTAGTTATTCAAAGGACAAGATGCAGAGATGATATCTTGTCTAAACAATATTAGTACTAACCTGTCTTCTCTCTGACAAAACTAAACAAAAAAGGGGGATATAAATGAAGGACTGTTTTGTTCTGAAAAAAATATGTGTGTATATACAAGATAGTTAGGAGAGCTATACAACTACTTTCTCTCAGTTCACTGAGAACCCTTTGTTTTTAAGGCCAGGTCCAAGGCAGCCACATTTCTAGGTCTCTGTTTTCTCCTCTTGCCCCCTCCTGGTCTTGATTGTAAAACACTGAGGAGCTGATTTTCACTAAAATAATGAGTAAGTTATCTGGAGGAAAAAAAAATCAACTTTTATCCTTTTTCCTGATATCTGAGGCTGACTGGCTAATAAACCTATCTTTAAGAATAATCTTATATTTTTGACAAACTAGGAACCAGAGGTGTATGTTTCAATTATGTATGATAATGAGCTAAGAAAATAGTTTCTCATCTTTTCCTAATAAAGAGCTGACAATTTAAAATAATTGAGGGGCTTAATTGTTATCCTTTTTAGATGTTTACAAGTACACATTTGAAGATGTCTCCTATTCTAATCTTCTATATGGTCGGTAGGCCAGTAGGGATCTTCTGTAGGTACTGCTTGGAACCAGCTGTTTCCCTGGATGCCTGCCTTCTAGTCTTCTAAAATTAACAATGTAATATTGCTCTCGAGGTGTAAGAGCACCTTGTAATGCTGCTTGTCTCTCATTAGAAGTTATTGTTTAAGAATAACATTACATTTTCACAATATAGTTTTCAGGTCTGAGCAGGTCCCCTACAGTTCTCAATATACTTATCAGGGTCATCTGACAACTTTCACAGATTTTTGATATATTTGAAGTCACTGAGAGAACAGGACACATAGACACAAATAGTGCCAAATTCTCCATTTACCTCCTTATAGTGTTCTGTAAGGGATTCTGTCCTTGAAGGGCTTTAACAAGATCAGCTAGGGATGAATATATCCCAGTAGAGGCTTCAAATTATGGCTGGCTTATTAACCTTACTTATAGAGCCTGAAGGGCAAGAGGAACCTTGGGTTTAGCAATAGTAGATAAAGCTTGGATTCAAGTTATCATGGAAACCTTGCCCCCAGGGCCCGTAGTGCAAGGGAAGGGATTCTCAGGTCATCAATAGTGGATACATCCAGTTGCACCTTAAGCACCTGAGGTGACAGGTTTTTTGTGGCATGTATTTACATTTTAAACACAAGTAAAGTTTACCTTTTAGTGCAAAGAAAGTCTGAACATAAGATAATTCTGAGCATTTTATCTCTCTCTTATAGTACCATTCTAGTTGTGAAATAGTGTTACAATAACTACTTCCATTTGCATTCCATTTCATCTCTAGGGATTAGGCAGGCCATGTCCAGGCACGGGAAAATATTAAACTCTTTCTCAGTACATGAGGAAAAAAGAATTTCCAATACTTAAGAATACATTGCAAAAGAGTAAGAGACTTTGTTATTGAATTTCCCAAAAATTTCAAGAAAAAAATAGGCATCATTTTTAATACCTACTTGGTTTCTATATCCTCTCAAAGTGTCCCCCAAGGTGACCTGCTCCAGAGAAGATGACTGCTCTGTGGAGTGTGACCAGAAGATATGTAGGCTCAGACTACTCACCCTTATTAACACTCATTCCTACCATCTTCAGAAACTCGTATTTCTAAGTCCAGCATATGTTTCCAAAAGCATAAGCTACAATTGATTCCAGCTATAGCAGTCATGTCTGAAGAAGTAGAAAAAATAAACTGTTCAACAAGAGACTCAAACAACTACTTTCCCACTTTTCGAAAGTGAGTGAGAGAAAAAAAATCAAAGGGCAAAGTGGAAGTGATTGGACCACTTCCTGGCCTTTAAAAGAGGTCACCTCCACAAATAGAGGCAAGCAATGGATCAGGAAAATCCTTCCCTAGGACCTAGGGCAAAGAAATCTCTAAGACATCTGTATTGCCTACCTAATCACTGAGGCAATCTTTCTTAGCAACAAGACAAGTCTAAGTTTTGCTCAAAATCCTTTCTAAAATATATGTCTTTCTATATCTGAAATGTAATTATGAAGCTCATAGGTTAAAACCTGAACCCATCATCCAGCAAGTATAAATTATACATTAGTGAAGGTGTTTCCTTGTCTCTGGTATTAACCAATATTAATTTTCTATGGGCTGCACTTAAAAGTTCTTAGTTGTTAGATAAGAGGGAAACTTTGGGATAGTTTTGGGTTCTTTCTTCTCTACTCTTTATTGTAAACATGCCCCCAAGAAGGAAGGTATAAATTGACAGGTAAAGATCAGAAACAAGATCATAAAGGGAAATTATTTTCTTCTCATGGTCATGGTGAGATACAGAAACAACTTGCACAGGAGTTGTCACCCTCAGCATGGAAGGGTTAGAAATGGGGAATCTCAAGAACCGAGATTGCCTCCTCACCAGCAGATCAGATGCAACAGGAGACTGAGGTACAACAGGCTTCAAATTTCCCTTTAGAGTGTAGAGGGGGATTAGGGAGACTGTCCTAGGGAAATCTGTCCTGCAGGTCTTAAGAATGCCACTTTATTGCCCCTTACTGCCAGTTGAAGTCCTGTAATTCATTAATAGGCACATATATTTCCTAAATATAAACTATGTTTCATCAAAAGATCCCTTTGTGCAGCATTTTGTCCCTCCCTTACACTTTCTGGACTAATCTACTAATGATACAGCTCGATAATCAAATCACTTCCCAAAACCCCACTGATAAGTTCATGAGGCTTTGAGGAGAGGTAGATAAAAACCCTAACACCTGGAATAACAGTTCTCTGGGAGGCTGAGGCCAAGGTTCACAAGTTCAAGTCCAAGATGGGTAATTTAGTGATACAATTTAAAGATTTTTGAATGAAAGTTCATAAAATAGCGGATTATGTTGTTGTATTAATAGTGTGCTGTTCACAATATGAGATTAGTAAGGAAAGATTTTGCCAAGACACCTGAACCACAATGAATAGAAGAAAAACATTTGAAGAAAAACCTAGAGCCAGCTTAATAGTGAAGTGTTCACATACCCATTGATCTGGAATATTTGAATAAAATATCTGCAAAATAAAAAAATAGTAAATTACAGATGTTTGTACATGATGTCATCTGGAAGAGAAACTTGTTGCATTTCAGACAGAGAAAACTATACACTTGTGAACACTACTCCAACTAATGTACCTGGTATCATGAAGAGCTATTAGTTTTGAGAGAGACAGGATGGGAAAGGCATCTGCCAAAGAATATCTCTAAACTATATATGCTTTTGCCATTTGGGTCTTGGAATCTTAAACATTCTATATTTTAAAAAGTACTGATTTCATCGTATGAAACTTACAGCAAAACCAAATTATATCACCAGAATAGAGGCCATTAATGTTTAGATGAAGTCCACGCTAAGTCCAATGAACAGTTACGCAAAATTAGAAAACTGAGACCTGGATGTTAATTGACCAGGGGCCTAATGAAGAACCTGATTATGGATGGCTTTTGTAAGGTCACAGATCAAAAATTTCACACATGGAAAGTGACACAGCTCCCGATTTCTCTAATAAGAAAGACACAAAATATAAGTGAAGTAAAGCACAGGTTAAAGGAGATATGGTAGGGAAGAGGGAGGCAGACTTTTGGCAATGTAGAAAGGAGAGCAGGTTAAGAGTAAGGACATAAATTAAGAAAAGGCAATGGCAAATCAAAGAATGATCAATATAATGTTGAAGTACCAATTTTCTAAAACAAAGGAAACCATCATCTATTGCAAATATGTATCAATAAAGCAAAACTTTCTATAATTAGCTGAATTCTTTCATACTTATAAAAATCATAAGCATGAGTAACCCTGGCAGATTTATTGAACTTATTGGGCAAAAGCAGAATCAGAGGC
Organism: Octomys mimax; assembly: GCA_002564305.1. Lineage (NCBI taxonomy): Eukaryota > Metazoa > Chordata > Mammalia > Rodentia > Octodontidae > Octomys > Octomys mimax. The sequence continues at coordinate 2,160 of NDGM011179709.1, read as the reverse complement.
AAACTCAACAGTAAGAGGTTTCTAGTTTCATGATGGTCAACATAACCACACTGATGCCTCTCTTTTAGCTTAAAACCTGTAGCTCCATGGAGGTAGGGACAGTAGTTTAAGACAACCAAATTGAGGACCAATATTACTTAGCAACAAATGCACTTTTATGTTATCTAACTACATATGGACTGCTATAATCCTAGCAATCCAATGGGAACAGCAACAAACAGCAGAGGTGGACGGACCACTCCCATCCTCTCCCCTACTAAGAAAAGATTTCGGTAAAACTCCTGAGCATCCCTTTTATATATTCTTTCCTAAGGCTCCTAGGCAAAAAAAAAATATACATGTACTTGTGGAAAATTTCTAATGACTCTGTTACTTAATCAGGAGCTTGGTAAGTAAAATGATGGAATATAAAGAACAAAGACACTGGAAGAGAATGTACAAGATGAATCTTTGAAAACAGGGAACTATTTATGGAGTGCTTCTTATCAGATAATAACATTCACCCAAAGAGCATCTCCTATTGAGGATAAATTAAGTTCTTCGGTGGGAGCCAACCATTCTCATTACCCATCCCAAAACTAGTACAATGCATTCATAATGAGAAGAGGAATGAAGTTTGTATATGGACCCAATTTTATAGATTCCCAGTATCTGAAGTTTATCTGTCTATGCCTGCTGCTATAAGCAGCGACGGAGTGCAACTCTGAACTCGTGCTATGATATTATTTCTTGAAAGCATAACTACTTGATAGCATAGTAAGTTATTTACATTGTATATTTTCCATCTTGAAAAGGTCATAAATTCATTTTGAGAGAAATCAATGCATAGATTAAGCAGAGTATGCCTCATTTCAAAAGCTCCAAGCAGAATCCTATCTATGTTGACCATACATCAAAGCTCCCATGTAACATAATCCTATGTAGAGAGAAGGTGTATCACTTAATGTAGGACAATAGGTTCTAATAATCCTATTTATTATCTGTCTGATATCTACAAGCTATTGAAAAGAGTGATAGAAACACATTTGAAAAGGTAACTACTTTGCCATCTTGGATATCAGAATGTTCAAACTGGGCAAATATTTTTGAAGGTTCATGTTTACCATGTATCAGTGATATATGTCTTCAGTAAGTATAATAAAAGATGGGTTTGTTTGCAAAGGATGAAGGCAATAGGGCTGCAGTTTCTGAGTGTGTTGCTGAATGACTGTAAACAGTCCTTTGAGAGGGAGGCTGAGATAGAAGAATCACAAGTTTGACCCCAGTAGGAACAATTTAGTAGCAAACTAAGCACCTGCTTAGGCCAGCACAGGGGTGGGTGCTTTGATCCCCGGCACCACATACTGTGCCAGCCCCAGCCCCAGATGTGCTGAGCTGGCCACCAAGTCTGGGCAAAGTGGTGCACGCCTGTAATCCCAGTACTGGGGAGGCTGGAAACAGGAGTATCTCTTCGAGTCTGAGCTGCATAGTGAGACCCTGTAGCAAATACAAAACAACAGCAACAACAAGAGGAAAAAGGAGTAATTTAGTGAGTTGCAATACAGTGCTTGAAAAAAATAAAATAATGACAGTGGCCACACATACTGTCAATCTCTCGAGGAATTTGTGTTTCCATTACCCATGACCTGGGCAATGCGGTTTTAGACATCCATGTTTCTAGAGATAAATCCTTTTCCAAGGACAATAGGGAAAGTTTCACTAAACTTTATCCCCCTGTTCATATGTGAAAAGACAAGCAAGCAAGGAAATGTGACATCAGCTTGGAAGGAATAATTGACCCTGACCATCAGGAAATGGTTGGGGCAATTATTAGATTCAGAGGCTAAAACCATTGCGTTAGGGACCTACATCATTGAAAGCGGACAGAATAGCAATAACGTTGGTGTCAGAAGGGCAAGATAACAATGTACACGGGCCTTTAGCACCTAAATTAGCACCTAAATGTATAGTAGAAAAGGAAGTCTATGAATTATTCATTCATTGATGGATGTAACTGCAGTAGGGGATGTAGTTCCTATCAATCTTCCATTTACTTCCAGAGAAAAATGAGACTCTAAACTGAGTTGCTGAGAGAACTTACCATATAGAATCAAGTGGCCACAGTATCACACACTGTGGACAGTAATAGAGGCCATGTGGGGATCAGAATGATCCCTGGAG
>NDGM011179708.1:0-13656 GCA_002564305.1 Octomys mimax | reverse complement strand
CTTGGGAGGCTGTAAACAGGCAGATCACTAGGAGTCCGATCTAGTAGTGAGATCCTGAACACCTTGTAGACCCTTCCCTAAAAATAAAAAAAATACAGATTATGAAGGGTCTTCCAGTAGGACAGCTTGAGAATGATATAAAATAATTAAGTGGAAACGCCCACCAGGCATCTGGATCTGTGTCTGACATTTATAGAAGAGGTCACTACCACAACTGTGAACATACAGATGGTATTTGATCCCACAGGGCTTAGTGAGATCACCCTTGAGGAAAATAAAAAATACAGAGACAAAACCCAAAAACCTGCCAGCTGACTGAAAAGCAAAGCCTGACAGAACTAAGAAGGCTGAGAAGGAAACCAGGCATTGTGGCACATGCTTATTATCTCAGCACTCAAAAGGATGAAGCAGGAAGATCTCTTGTCTCAAAATCAAACACACACACACACACACACACACACACACACACACACTGAGAAGCCAGTGGGCTAAGAGAGAAACCAAAAGAATATGGACTCATGAAAGCCAAATATTTATTTATTTATTTGTTTGTTTATTTATTTATTTGTATTTAGTACAGGGTCTACAGTGTCTCACTGTACAGGATCTACAGGATCGGACTCATAGTGATCTTTTTCCTGTTTTTCAACCTCCCAAGCGCTGGGATTACAGGCATGTACCACCACGCCTGGTCTCAATCACTGTCTCAGCGAGCCCCAAGGACAGGACTGACACAGCAGGCCAGGGATCAAACCCCTGGCCCCTGCATCTGTCTAAGCAGGCACTTTAATCCACTGAGCTATCTGGCCAGTCCCAAAAGCCAAATATTTAAATTCTTTGTCACTTTTGTTTTTAGACATGCTGTCACTGTGTAATTCAGGCTAGTCTTTTTTTTTTTTTTTTTTTTTTTTTTTTTTAGGTACCAGGGATTGAACAAAGGACCTTGCACTTATGAGGCAGGTGCTTACGCCGTGGAGCTATATTCCTGGCTCCCAGGCTAGTCTTGAATTCATGCTGATCCTCTGCCTTTTTCCAAATGCTATAGTTACAGGTACATAACAACCACACCCAGCATAAATATTTTAAGAGACAATCAACTACACTAAGTGCCTCTAAGAGACTGATTGAAAGAGGTTAGAGACACGTCTTATCTATTGCTATACATCAACCAACCAAAAACAGTGACTTGGATTTTATGACTCTATGAATTGATGGGGCTCAGCAGGACGGTTCTTCTGCTCCACCTGCTACCACTGAAGTTGCTCTGGTGGCTGCATTCAGCAGGGAGCTCAGCTGGAGTAGAACACCCACCTCCTTCGCCCTCTCTCAGTATGGCCTCAGCAGCAGCAGTTGTAGCCTGAGTTGCTTGAGAGCGTGCTAGTGGCCTTCAGGAGAGCAAGGCCAGTGTGCAAACCTTTCTCAGCCTTCTCCATTTCCTGTAGCAGCTTTTGGCTTTGCCATCACAGTTATGCTTTCCCAGGAGAAATGGCTTGTTTTGGGAGTAACTTTCTCAGCCTGCTTCCTGCACATGAGAAATTGGGAGACAAGGAGATTTTTCATTTTGTTCACCTCTAACCTTTCTTTTCCTTTCCTTTCCTTTGTTTTCTTTTCCTTTTCTTTCCTTTCCAAGCTGTTGCCATTTTATAGGCTTTCTATATATCAAATTATAACCCACTCCACTAGACAAAACCATACACATAACTCTCTTTGAAATAGCTGTTTTTCTAGTTTGGCCTGAAAGTCAGGATGATGTGGGAAAATGCCCGTAAGATTCTTAGAAGCCCTTTAAGTCAAAGAGTCTGCAAAATACCACCACCTTAAATCTTTTCAATATCATAAAGGTTTTTGTGCTTCTGAGAATTGAAATCAGGGCTTCATGCACGCTAAGCAAGATCTCTACAACTGAGTCACTCTCCAACCACATTGAATATACGCCCACATTTTACCGAGTGACCTGCACAAGTCTACCCATCATTGGCTAAGACCTATGGGAAAGGGGGCACTGAGGCAGGAGGGGAGTCCCCAGCCCTTCTGGTACTCTGCATGTGTGTCTGGGCAGAGTAGCTGCAAAGGCCGAGCACAGCTGTAAGGAGCCACTTCAAGACTGCTTCAAAGTCAGGGTGTCTGAGGACACCTGAGGATGTGACCCTGCGGTACCTGCCCTGTTTGGCACAGGTGCAGAGTGGGATACACTTCTGTGGCTATGACTTAGCACAGGAACTACACATGAGCTACACAGTTAATTCAGTATATAAGAATGTAAATGTACGACAACAACATATATAAGAGCAGGACAGTAAAGGTGCTTGCTTGCTGATATGTTTCACATTTTCTTTTTTAAAAATATTTATTTATTTATTTGTTTGTTTATATATTTGTTACAAGGCCTCATCTCACTACACAGTTCAGACTCATAAGGATCCTCCTGTCTCGGCCTCCCCAGCACTGGGACCTGGGGCTGGCATAGCATGCAGTATTGGTGATCAAACTCAGGTCCTTATCTTTGCCAGGCAGGAGCTTAGACCACTGAGCTATCTCCCCAGCCTTCACATTCTTTTCTTTTGGAGACCTCACTCATCAATTTATTCCTTCAGTCAACTCCAACAAATTAGATTCAGGATCGGAACTAAGGCTTATCAATAGGCACACAGACAAGGGACCAAAGGCATCCAGCCCCAGCAAAAAGCGTCCAAGGCAACTTGATGATCCAAGCCACAGGAGCACCACGGGTAACTAGAAACATACCACAATGGGGAGAGGAAGTCTGTGCAGCTCACTAGAGACCCATGCCATGCTGAGACCAGCAGTGACCCCACGATCAGGATCTGGGGCTGTATTCCATGACCCTAGCACACTGTGCCCTGGGCTCCAGCAGAAGAGTGACTCCCATGTTCCTAGTGACCTCCCCAGCCCCCACATAACTCAGTGGTGATAGTAAATATTTTAGAAAGGAATGAAGATAACAAATGTCCATAATCCTGCCCTTCATGGAAAACTCATACTAAACTCCATTTTTTAGGTATTAGGTGCCCCTATTGTAGCCAGAAGAATATGTTGATGATGTATTTAAAATATAGATAAATAGAGGGCCAGGGAGATAGCTCAGTAGAATGAGCACTTGCCTGGTAAGTGCAAGGTCCTGACTTCAGTCCCCAAAACCAAAAAATAAAAAATAAAATATATATATATATATATATATATATATATATGATAGATGGATAGACAGAAGATAGATATAGAGAAAGATTTATAAATTGTACTGCGTTATTTCTTTTAAGGAAAAATATATATTCTAGTAGTGGTACAGATTGAGTTGTGGACCCCTAAAATTCATATGCCCTGTTAAGACTGGGCCCTAATCCAGTATGACAGGTGTTATGGTTTGTGTCTAGGTGTCCCCCCAAAGCCTCATGCAGTCATGGAGTGGCTTCTAGAGTTTGTGATTGATTACTGTGGGTGTGGATGCGGTACCTGCCCTGGGGCACGTAATTTGCATTTCAGTGTAAGGTGGGAAGAGAAGCTAGCTGCTTGAGCTGCTGCTACTCCTCTTGAGCTCTCTCTTGCTCTTTGCCGCCTTCATAAAAGGTTGCTTTCTGCTATGTGCTGCTGTGCCTTGGACACAGCTGAATATGGACTGAAACCTCCAGTAAATGTGAGCTAAATAAACCTTTCCTTCCTTCATTTTGAGCATCAGGTATTTGTCTCAGCAACAAGAGAAGAGTAACTGAGACAACAGGTGTCCTTACAAGAAGAGGAAATGTAGGGGGCTTGCTGGTTAGCTCAGTTGTTTAAGCGCCTGCCTGGGCAAACCCTGCCTGGGACCGCGGTTCAATCCCCAGCTCCACATGCCGCACCACACCTGCCATTAAGGCAGCCTGAGCCCAGAAAGAAAAAAAAAAAGAAGAGGAAATGTGGACACATATGCAAAAGGAAGGTGATATCAAGACACAGCATGATTGTCCTTTGCAAGTCGAGGGCAGAGGTCCTCCACACCAACTGCTCAGACTTGGGGACAATGTCTGCCACAGCCGCTGCACACTGCTGGCGCCTGTACCCTGCAGGGCAATGTTCCTTCTTTGCAGAAGGAGCTGCCTTTCTTTTCCCAAGAGGTGAGGATGGAGATTGGAAAGAGCAGAGGATTTGCGTTGGCAAACTTCCATCTGCTCCTGTGGGGTCACTTCACACTGTCCTCCATCCAGCTCTGTCCTCCTAGGGGGTGACTCTGTTGTGGGGTTAAAGCACTGCAGGGTTCAGAGAGCAGAGCCAGCCAGGCACAAACTCCTCCGGCTTTCCTTGGGTGCCTTGATAGATCATGGCGCTGGAGGCCAGAGCTCCCGTGTATTCTGGAATTCTCCATCCCTGGCCCTCACAGGCTGTTTCTCTTTGCTGCCAGTCTTGTCATCCTGTTATGCTTGACACCTGCATGTTCCCCCAAGTCTCCTGCGATCTTAGGTGGGGCTCTGGGGAGGTGTTGGCTCATGCGGGCGGGTGTTGTATTCGTCAGAGCTGAACCACACCGATCAGTTTACAGCTAAATGCAGCGCTGGGAGGGGAAGCCCACAGGGAGGGAGGAGGTAGTCCCTGGGACGTGGCGTGGGAGTGTGAGTCTCCTTTTCCTGCTCAGCCTTGCACTTTCTGCTTGCTGCCTGCCATGCCTTCATCTTTTACATTTGCCAGGCAGGCACTTATGTCACTGAGCTCTCTCCCTGGAATGTCGTCCTTTCTTGGAACTGATCGACTACAGACTGAAACGTCTCCAAACTGAAACCTCCTCAAATTTTCAGGTGTTGGACATTGAGGGAGAGCAATGAGAAAAGTGACTAAGATACAGCCCTCTTCACTTTGCCCAACTCCTGCTCGCTGCACTGCTAAGTGCTCCTTTTATTAACCTTGTAATTACAGAGCTTGAGGGGACAACCTGTATCTTCCAAGGGCCACCCATAGGTAAAAGAGAAATCCCCCTTCTTGGAAGAGAAGCAAAGCTGGGAAACAGCGTTCCTGAAAAAGGCTTCTTTTCCCCTGGGTTAATCTAAGGAATAATTATATTGAGTGGGCACACTGAACGTTTTCTCCTAAGCCCTTGCAGCGCCCCTCATCACACCTGTTGGCGTGCATCGCTGTGTGTGGCGCGCAGGAAGATGAGTGAAGGGTGCTCAGGGCATGAGGCCAGGTGGGCATGGTGCAGCTACTTCTGGAGTGCAGGGGTGACACAGAGGCCTAGGTAGCAGCTGACCTAAGCACATGGTGGCCCAGGGAAGCCACAGGAAGTGGCTGTGAGCCACCCATCTCTACCCCACATAAACCGCAGCCCAGCGATGCTGTAGGGAAGGCAGTTGATGCTATAGTGACAAATATTAAAGTAATGGTCACTTTGTCCCTATCCTCACGGTCACTATGATATAATTAAGAGACTTAGCAAGAGAGAGTAACACCAATAATTGCTTCTGTATTTATCGAGCACGCGTGCACCAGAACAACACCAGGCACTTTACATGCAGTCTCACCCCCTGTCCAGAACAGCCATATTTGCAGATCAGATGCCTGGTATAGGTTCTTATTAAATACTTGTGAGTAATGAATAGATGAAGACCACTACGGCTCCTGATCAGACCTGCGCGCTGCCTCGCAGATGCCTGACGTCTGCAGAACCTCCTATCCTAGCCTTCTACATAGCAACAGTCTTCGCAAGCTCTTTAAGGACAAGCAGAAACCATTCAGCCTCAATTTAACTTTGATCTGCAGTATCCAGGTGGATAATTTCAGCAGTTTCTCCCATTTGGATCCACACCATGCTTCGGTTTTCATGAAAGTGTCCTTTTATACATACCCTCGTTACAGTTGCTCTACACCGGGGTGTAACAGCCGTATTTAGAAGTTGATGTTATGCCTGTGTTAGAGCTAGAAAGATTGATAATCCAGAGGAGTAAAGTTGCTTGTGAAGGCCACCAGACATTAGCATGCCCAGATTTTTTGGTTTTCAAAGTCCAGGCTTGAGCCAGGAGTGGTGGAATATGATTGTAATCCCAGCACTCGTGAGGCTGAGGCAGGAGGATCATTGCAAGTTCGAGGTCAACCTGAGTTGCATACTGAGACCCTGAATCAAAAAGAAAAAATTACTATCAAAGTCCAGGCTTTAAGCCTCTCAAGAATAAAGGACTCCCTGGGAAGACAGCTCGGCAGTCTAAGCACCTGCCTGGCAAGCACAAAGAACCCAAGTTCAATGCCTGGTACTGCATGCAATGCCAGCTCCAATACCGGGTGTGGTGGTGTATGCCCGTTATCTCCAGCACTGGGGAGGCTGAGACAGGAGGATCACTGTGAGTGTGAATTGCATAGTGAGACCCTGTATCAAATAAATAAAATCAATAAAGAATTTGGGGTTGGGGTGTAGTGCAATGTTGGAGCCTACAGCATAGCATGTATTTAGCATGCAAATGCCTGGGGCTGGAGTTCGATACCCAGCAATAACAAGGGCAATAGTAGCAAAAAGAAAAACTCCGCTGGGCATGGTGGTATATATCTATAAACCCTGTACTTAGGAGGCTAAGGTAGGATCATGAGTTCAAAGTCAGGCCGGGCAACTTAGTAAGACCCTGTTTCAAACCTAAGTAAACAATAAAGTGAAAATCTTCCTTCCCCTACTACCACCGTGGGTCATGAGGTGGCAGCTGTATGCTGAAGTGGCAGCTCACAAGACAGCAGAGGTCTGACTCTTGGGCGGCTCTGTGATCTTCAAGTCATGTGATGTCCATCTTCAGGCTTCTTTGCCGGGTCTGTTCTGGGTTCTGAACCCGCCTCTGGCTGACACACCAAGGAGGAAGTTTGGTCTTGGACCTAAGACTGACACTGACTCTAAAGCAAGGCTGTCGGTGGCAGCGATCGGCAGAAGGGGAACTAAGCAAAGAAACATTGAGGGGAGGTGGGGGCAGAAGGAGGTCAGGATAACCTGCTATGTGCACAAGTCTAGTCTATGTGTTCTCAGTAGGATTTGCACTGACTCTGAGAGATGCTGATAGATTAATAAGGCCAAGTCATAGACCTAAACTTGGTTGCGAGGACAGACAGTGGAAGCATGGCAAACCAGGCACTAGTGAGCAGGGCAGCGAGGTGAGGTGGCGGGGACATCCTCTGTGTCCACAGTCAGCACTGAGCTCGCCCACGGCCTTGCAGGGGCACGAGGGCCCAACTTCCCACAGCTGTGCACAGGAGTGCCAGGGGACTCAGTGTCTTAGGGCAGCCATGCCACACACAACTCACAGAGCTCACTGGTCTTTTTTCAAGCACAAAACTGATGTTAATTGAATTTTAAAAACCCATAACACTAAAATACATAGAAGTCTCCAGTCTCAATACTCTCCCTAGCTGTGTCCCCTTCCCACCAGAAGTACCCAGCCACCACCAACAACCTGGTATGTGTTACTCCCGAAACAATACAGCTCAGGCTCCCCAGCCTGTGTGCTAGGATTTCTGCACATCCCCAGGCCATATGTTTGGGATCCAGCTTCCTACTCCAGTAGGATTCCGGTCGATGGTAGTAGTAATGCGGGCAAAAATGTTAGGTGGCACCTGGTCAGACTCAACGGCACTGAACACAGCCTTGGAAGCCCAGGAGATGGTTCTGATAGCCAACAGTTTGTGTCTGATTGTACCAGGCACTGTCCTGAGGGTGCTGTGCGTTTTCACTTATTTAATCCCCTCCACAAGTGAGCACATTGTAAAAGTACACCGAGGCACAGCAAGTTATATAATCTGTTCAAATATGGTTAAAGGGCAGAGCCAGAATTCACCCATTTAACTCTGGCTTCAGTCTGTACTCTTGGCCCAGTACAATTTGTGCATGAAGCATTCACAAGACCAAAAGGACATCACAAATACAAGTCTCACTTGCCCTCATCTTGCCCCATTGTACAGCAGGGTCCAGGGGAGGGGATTTGGGCAGCGTCATACATGGAAAGGCCCAGGAGGCAGGGATAACTCCAGGCACATGGTATGCGCAGTTCCTGGTCCAGACTCAATAGGCATATGGGTGCAGGCGAGCAGCTACAAGCTACCCCATCTCTGTCTCTCCCAGTGAGTCAGTATCCTGGGGCTGTGGGAAGAGTGCAGGGATGGCTCAAAAGAGTTGTGCAAAGGCAGCATTTGGGCAGAAAAACTGAAATTTGAGGTCTTGCTAAGTGTCCAGGTCAGCAGAGTTCCACAGTGTGTCCCATGACAGGCAAGAGGAAGCTAGTGTATAAAGTGTACAAGGAACAGTAGGGTTGCTTCTAGATTTCTGCTCCAGGTCCTAGTGTTAAACTTGCCTTAAAAAAAAAAAAAAAAGAATTTGGAATATACACGTGTGGTTTTTTACTTGGAGGGGTTTCCCCAAAACTGTGCCTTTTAATCTCTACCTAGGAAGAACATGAATTTACGACATGTCAGAATTAGCATTTTTAGTGTGATGGTGTCATCGTTACCAACTGGACTGGACTAAGCGGCACCCAGGGAAGTGGTGAAGCACACCTCTGGGCAGATCTGGGTGGCCACGGAGGTGTGACTGTGGGGTACAAGTCCCTGGCCCTTCATCTCTGGCACTGTTCCCTGCTCTGCTTCTGAGCTGCTCTGAACTGAATGTCTCTGCTCTGCCTCACCCTTCCCCATGATGTTTTTCTTAGAGCCAATCAGCCATGAAAGGACTGAATCTCCTGAATCTGTGAACCAAGTTTAACATCTCCTTTGAGTTGTTGTGTTGGGTATTGTATCCCAGTGGTGAGAAGCTAAAGAATACAGAGGCTGAGGACAGGTTGGCAAGAGCCTAGGCCACGAAGGGATGGGATCATGAGAGCCCAGAGAGGCAGAGAGGCGGGTGTGGCCCAGTTCCAGAGGATTCCTCAGCATCAAGGACAGCAGGCTTTTCTTTCTCCTTTCTGCCTGGGCTGACCCATTTACAGAGCTAAGAGGATAGACAGTGGCAAGTGCCAGCTTCATGGCAGGAGGGCGGGAGGCAAGGGGCCACGGCCAGCTCTGGAAATGCACACTTGGCCCACAGAGTGCAAGAGCGCGGCTCATCTGCCACCTGTTCACAGCCACACTCCCCACAGGAGGACAAGCTCCTCTCAGTGTGCCCTGCTCCCAGGACAGTGCCGACTGGGAAGCAAGGGGAGAGACAGAAAGCTTCTGTCTAATCTAAATGGGTGGTGCCTACCAAAAATGTGTGGAACACAAGCCGGTCCTAAGGCCCACCTACTCTGCCACTGGATCAACTCTCAGTTCCACGTGCACAGTAGGCGAGCCTGGACATGGACATCACTTACTCTCTGTGACTCTCATCTGTGGAATGGAGCAAGCAGGGCCTCCCTCACTGGGATCTGGGAGGGAGAAGGAACAGTGTACTTGGCAAGTTCGCAAGTGGAATAAAGTATGCAGAACAGGGCTACTGTGTCAGACCCTGTCGGGTAAAGCACCGGTTCTTCACCTAACCCCAGCACCCTGCTGCTGGCAGGACCCAAAACCAGGCTGAGTGTAAAGCAAGCAGGTGCTGATGCTCATTTCAATAAAACAGGAGCACAGAGGTGTCACGATCAACACAGTGGAATTTCTCGAGAACAGATTGTTCAGCCAAGGTTTCGATCAGACGCACTCAAGCAGCTGGCTAGGAAGAAAGTGGAGGTGCCAGCTGTCTTGGCACTGCCACGGGAGCAGCTACAGGGCCCTGGCATTCCTCCTCCTGCATGGGGCTGGGGAGGAAAGAGCTGCAGTGCCCGAGGCTCCTGCTGCCCGGTGTCCATGATGTCAGTCTCCATCTGAGTCCCAACCACTTCCCATCTCCCTCTGAGGCTCCCTGGTGGCCTAGGGAGGGCTGCCCGGTGTTCCTCAATGCCCCAGGCCCCACACCCTGCTCCCAAGACCAGAGCCCAGCCTCACCCATCTCATCCCTCATCTGTCTCAGATCTGTGTCCAAAACTCTACCCACCTGCCCACTCTGCGCTTATCTGTGTTCCTCGCCCCCCTGGGCAGCTGGGCTGTGATGGCCCCTCATCCCGTTCTCCCATCACACAACACACCCCTGTGGTGCTGGGGTCTGAACACAGGGCGGTATTTATTTTTTGAGACAGGAGCTGCTAAGCTGCTCTGAGCTTAAATGGATGATCCTCCTGCCTCAGCCTCCAACTCCTCTGCCCTTTCCATGGTACAGAAGCCCTGAGGCCTGGAACCCGCTGTGCTTGCTCCTGCAGACCAGCACCAGCACAGTGCCCATCCCGTATCCGGCCTCAGCTTACTAATCCCCTTCTCTGTGATTCTTTTTCTGCCATCACTCTCCCCACCAATACTTGTTTCTCATGAAACAAGACAACACATTAATTTTCAAGCTCAAGTGATGAGAAGATGAACACAGTTTTTTACATTCTCAAATAATTTCCTAAGATTTAACAAGCAGAAAAAGGGAGCAGACAGTCAGAATTGGATATAGAATTCAGATTTTTTTTCTTTCAGAGACACATTTTTTACAACTTTCAACATTAATACTTTCAAACAAAATGAGCAAAAAATACACTGAGTGCTAAAAAAATCAAAACAGAAGTAATACAATTTTAATTTCAATATCTTAAAGTACAGAAATTGAAAAGAATACTAAAGACAACTTTAAACAAGTCATTTGTCTTCCCCTATAATAATCAATGTAAGCTACTTAAAGACTTACAAGTTCAGAGTAAAACAGAAACAAAATAAATACTGTACACTTTCCCTGCCTGCAGGCAAAAGATGGGAAATACTGTCATGAATCAGAAAAAAAATGCTCTTAAAGCTTCCACATCCCACTCCCCAGCCACGCCCCCTCCCACCGTCACACGTGTGCTTCTGTACTCAAAGGACACACATGTGTGCACACACTGGCAGCCTACACACAGACGAGACACTACCCCACAGACACCCCCGACGAGAAGGCAACAGTCACCTGGGACCATGGGCAGAAAGACCAGTAAAGAAAGCCAGCGAGGCTAGCAAAACGTTACTACAAAACTAGTAAATACCATAGCCAACAACTGTCCCCCTGTCAAATTTCACAGTTAAAACCCCTAAAACCAATACGCCCCCTCCCCCACACCACCCTCCAACGTCCCCCCAAAAGAAAATTTGCTGAAGCACTGGTAAAGTTAGACATTTCACAGTAATGTGAAAATTCATATTATATAATCTCTTAACATGAACCTTTTCACCCTCTTTCCACAGCATGAAACTGTTATGGCTTAATTTATATTAAAAGTAGAAAAGTCTTTTCTGAGGGAAACACAGCCTGCAAGATGCATGTGCGTTTCCTGATCAGTGCTATTTCATAACTAACAACTGCATGACTTGCTTTTGCAGTCAGAAGCTGTTTTGGGAAAAACTGAGGTTCTAGCTTTTGATTCAGTCTAACCATAAACTGTAAGGCCCTTAGTTTGGTTTAGGTTTCTTTTGCAAGATAAAATAACCTTGGGGTTCACTTAGCAAGTTACACCTTAGGTCCCTGACTAAAATGTGGAAGCTGTATGTGTGGTTTGTAAAAATAAAATGTTCCTTATGAATCTTAGAGGGAAGAAATGATTCTAGGAAAGGAATCAGCTCCTTATTATACATTTGTATTTAATGCTGGTAACTTTTACCAACCAAAATTCATTAGAGAAATATGAGTAGGTGTGTCTGGGTTATTTTACTCCTGCAAAACATTATATATTTAGCACTTATGATCATTGTTTTGGTGAAAACTCTTGGGGGAAAATAGCTGACATATTGAAGAGGAAATGACCAAAATAAAACTGATGAAAACCAGTTTTCTGTGATTAAGTTCTGTGTATGACTGCTTCCTGAAATAAAGCAAAGTGAACTCGGACTGCCATGGGTCTTGCATAGGTAAACTACTTGGAGGTCAAGGGCTACGTGGTAGCCAGGGTTTATTAGTGAAATCGTGCAGAGCAGATATGCTTGCTGGAAGAATCACTGGATAGTTTGATAAAGGTCTGAACAACAACAACAAAAAAATGTAAGGCTGTACTTGTTCAGACAAAGCCTTAAGACACGAGGGGGGCACCAAGGTGAGAGGAAGAATCTGACTCAAGGGACTATCAGGGATCGAGGACTAGAGAAGAACAAAGCCAGTCAATCACAATAAATTAGGTGCTTTGGAAGTGGGCATTTGCTTAAGGATATTAACTGTTGAAAAGTATTTATGTAAAGCATATCAAGTATTTAACTTATGGTATGATCACTGAAAAACTCAAAAAAAGTTTTTAGTAAGGCCATATAGTATTAAGATTACATCAGGCTCGGCACAACGTAGTGAGGGTGGGAATGCTGCCCTTTTGCGCCTGTCTTCAAGGAAGCACACACACGCACATGTCCCCTGCGATGCAGGCAGAAGCTACAGCGTCATGCAGCTGGGACTGTCTCAGGAAGCAAGCTGTCGGAGGTCCTGCCCACTGTGCCCTTGGGCACATCACTGCCCTATTTGGCTTACACTTTATTCACCAGCTTTCCCTAGGCTAAAGGCTGCGATGCTTGGCCTCCAGATTGCTTTTGGTGAAGAAGTAGCTCATAAAGGACGGGCACTCCCCCACCCCGCCCCATGCTGGGGCTCAGATCCAGGGCCTCTGCCTGCTGGGGAGAGCTTCTCTTTACATGGAAGTGATTCAGTAAGCATTTAATGAGAAAGACAAACTTTTAAAAATGTTTTGATCTACACTATGAAGGCCCTGTCTCTCCATGTGAAAACTTCACTCATTTCTAGCACATTCCCTTCCAGCAGCTGCACGGTGGGTCGCTCTCAGGGAGCAGTCTCGTCACTGTCCTGAACATCTGTGGGAGACGTCCACCAGAGTCTCCTCTCCGCGGCACTAACGAGTTCTCTCTGCCTAGGCTTCTGTCACCCATCCCAGAACAGTCTCCTCGGAGTGACCACTCTGTTTTTGCCCTAGTCTCATGAGTGGCTGTTTAATCATTCTCATCTCATGACTGACTCCCCCATATCTAGGACCTGAGGAGTATGCCGGATCTGGGGAGCAGTGCCTCCCTAATTTCTCTTTGACAGAAACTTAAAGGTATCTCTCAGCGACTCATCTTCATGTATGTAAGGATGAACATTCCCACTCACTACCCATGAACTAGCTCACTTCTTCTTTTACTTGGAGTGTGGCATCTGACTTCAACTCAGCACCTTGTTAGAGATTCATCAGATTTTTAGGTAGCATGCCCTGCATATATATTTGATATGAAATAAGTTGTATGAATAATAGCAGTTTTTACTTAAAATGTATATAAAGGTGCACTCATCAGTTTTAATGATAGATTATATGTAAATATGAAGTGTTAATAGATTAAGAAATGCTTTTCTTCACTGGAGATTAAAATAAGCAGTTTTACCCAAATTTAAAAGTAAGGAAAATAAGACTCAGATAGTGACATGAGTTGCATACAGGTTACACAAGTGACACAGATGTGGCAGGACTCAGACCAAAACTTGGGTCTTTTTCTTCCTTCCATGCTAAAGCATATCCTCATGTCACCAACATTATGTTACTAACTTTTGAAATGTTTCTCAAAACATAAAGAACTTAAATCTTTTTATTTCTACTTCTACAGTGGTTTAATTCAGCTGAAACTAATCAAGTGATTTTTTTTTTTTTTTTTTTTTTTTTTTTT
>NDGM011179707.1:0-10938 GCA_002564305.1 Octomys mimax | reverse complement strand
TACGATCTATTTCTTTCCTGTATTGCTCATTCAAGGAATCTGTCATTTTTCTAATCTCCTCTACGTTTTTTAATCAATGTCTTCTTTAGAAGTAGTTATAAATTCTTTTACTGCATTGTTTTTTTCAGATCGGGTTTCTTCCTTATGTTTCTGTAGTTGATTCTTTACTTCAGAAGCTATGAGTTCAAACAATTCTTTTTTTATTCCGGAAAAGAATTCCGCTCTGAGTTCCTCTGTAACTTTCTGCTTTTGCTTATTTACTATCAACACTATTTATGCATACATTTGAGCTAGCTAGTGTCCTCTGCACTTGTTCTGTGTGGGCTTTGTGTTTCCTCCATATGTTTGTGCATTTGATTCTTTACTGCAGATGTTATTAATTCAGGTAT
Source organism: Octomys mimax (assembly GCA_002564305.1). Taxonomy (NCBI): domain Eukaryota; kingdom Metazoa; phylum Chordata; class Mammalia; order Rodentia; family Octodontidae; genus Octomys; species Octomys mimax. The sequence goes on along the minus strand of NDGM011179707.1, from coordinate 10,549 downwards.
TTCTTTTTTCGTTTCCAATCTGAGTTCTTCTATACCTTTCTGCAGCTGTATCTTTATTTCAGAAGCCTTTGATTCATTGATTTCAGCTATGTGATTCCCAATTTGTTCTGTGTTAGTGTCCTCTGCACTTGTTATGGGTGGTCTTGGGTTGTGAGATTGCATTTTGTTTCTTCTCGTTGACATTTTGTGTAGCACTGTCTTCTGACCTTTGTTGTAGATCTTTGGTGCAGTTATGTCTACAAAGTTTGCATTTATCCAGTTGTACCTGGCTTGGGTCTGGCTGCTGTGCTCAGCTCCGTCCTGCTGCTGCCCTTGGGTTGAACCTGTTGTGCCCCTCTGGCAAGATGTTCTGCTCCTGGACTGTCTGGGTTGTTCTGTCCCCTGCTCTCTCTGCAGGGATTGTAGCTGCAGGGTTTCACCTCTGGCCTGTATGCCAGGCCTGAGCTGAGTCTGGAGGGGACAAGGTGGAGTAGGGGCCAGAGGTAGCTCTCCCACACACTCACCGGCCTGGGCTAGGATTGGATCTGGTGGTCCCTAGAACGCGGCAGAAATTCTCACGCGGCAGGCAGGGTGCGTGGGGGGTGCTGCGGAGTGGTGGTGGGGAGTTCCAAGGGGGTGGAAGAGGGTCTCACCCATGCTGCGCCTGGGTTGGGACCAGTAGGTCCTGCTGGTGCAGGGTAGCTGGAAGCTCTCCCACACACTCACAGAGCCTGGGATAGGACTGGATCTGTGGGTCCCCAAAATGAGGCAGAAATTCTCACTGGGCAGGCAGGGTGGGTTGGTGCTGTGGAGTGTTGGTGGGGGGTACCAAGGGGGTGGAAGAGAGTCTCACCCACACTGTGCCTGGGCCGGGACCCTGCTGTGTTCTTTAAACACAAGCTATTCAAATTATAAAAGACAACAATTTAATTTTTAAAATTATCAACTTTCTTTTGTTTCTAATACAGTTACGTTCTAGAAAGAGTGTAATTTTTTCATATTGAGCAAATACTCTTTTATATTTACTTTAGTAAAATGCCTTAGCATTTGTTCAGGTACAGCTGGTGTTTTATTTTGTCTGAGACAGAGTCTCACAGGTTCAGCGTGATCTTAAACTCACTATGTAGTACAGGCTTCTCCTCAAACTTGTCATTGTCCTCCTGTGTTGGCCTCTTGAGTGCTGGGATTACAGGTGTGCACCATCAACCAGTCTTCAAATACACCTTTATGTTATGATGGGGTTTATAGAACTTTAATTTTTTGCATGTACATATCCATGCAAAATTATCTCATTTCCTTTTGTTGTTTCTCCTGTTTAATTTTTTCTAAGCATTATTGTAATTTTAATAATTTTTAAATATTACAAGGGCACACATTTCCTTGAACAATGCTACCTTTGTTCCATAACAGTTTCCTTTGTTTGGTATTGGGGATTGAACTCAGGACCTTGCGCTTACCAGGCAGACACTTATGCCACTAAGCTGTCTCCATGGCCTGACAGTTTCTTTTTTGTATTTTTTTATTTATTGCATTCAAACTGATTTTGGTGAAGCAAATAGGTGAGTGTGAAGGAAATCTATAGGCAGGCCACAGAGGAATATCCTCAGACTCAGAAATGCAGTGGTAACATAATGTTGTTCCTTGTTGTTTCCTTTCAGAGTGGAGGTGTGTTTACCTTTGGTGCTGGTTCCTGTGGGCAGCTGGGGCATGATTCCATGAATGATGAGGTCAACCCGAGAAGAGTTCTAGAGCTGATGGGCAGTGAAGTCACTCAGATCGCATGTGGCAGGTGAGTGCTCCTCAGAACTTCCTGACCCCTGAGAAGACCCAGACATGGTTCTTGGGTAGTGATGGAAAACCAGAGTACTTCTAACCAGTGTCATCGTGAGACCTCCTAACTACACACATATTTAGCATGAAATTGGAGGAAGTCTGATCTTAGCAGGGTGTGGGAGGGCTTTTAGGTGAGCAGAGCAGCAAGGGGACAAGGAATGGGAAAGAAATGAAGGAAAGTAGGAGAATCCTACATAACTTCTGGAAATTTTACTTAGATTCACCCTGCATCTTCCCTGTTACCCCAAAGGCCACATGCAATAGGACTTGTAGCTCTTTCTCCAAGTGCCATCCTCCACCACGTAACCTAGTTGTCAGAGGACAGTGCTATGGAGAGCTAGCCGTTGCGCAGTTGTGTGTTGATGTGGGGGCACACTCCACAGGGTGCCCTGAGGACTGGGTGTGTTCAAATAGAATTAGAGCAAGAGTTTCAAGGGCATGTGCATGCCCTTGTCTACTAGTAGCAAGAAACTATTAGTGCCTTAACTCATCTCCTCATAGACAACACACCCTAGCCTTTGTGCCTTCTTCTGGACTCATCTATGCATTTGGCTGTGGCGCTCGAGGTCAGCTAGGAACCGGACACACTTGCAACGTGAAGTGCCCATCTCCTGTGAAGGGTCATTGGGCAGCCCACAGTGGCCAGCTTTCAGCTCCAGCTGGTAAGGGCGATTTTCACTGACTTTTATACTTTAGGTGATGAACACAATTATTTTGAATGTGTATCTGTTATTTACTGTGAAGTCTTTTGGCAGGAATTAATATGAAGTTTTTTCCCAACATATACTAGCAAGTATTTGAATATTTACTATGTCTGAAATTCTGTGATTCAGATTCTAAAGAAATAAAGTATAAAAGTTAGCACCAGGGACATTGGTGGTAGTGTGTAATATTTTTATTGTTGCTAATAATGATTGTTGACACTTATTGAATGGTTAGCTAAGTTCTGTTACAATTTGAAGCACTTAAACCAAATTAATTACTATTACTTGTAAGGGAATGGAGTCTTCATAGTAAGTAACTTGCCCAAATCATAGAGATTCTAGAGACAAGATTCAAATCCAGGTCAGCCTAATTCAAGCCTGTATTCTTGGGAATTCCACTTTGCTACTGATATTTTGGTTATAGTAAGATATGATTTAATTTGTGCTGTTGCCTATTATGCTTTTTGTCTTTTTTTCTATTTGTTCTTACTCTTTAAAAAAATTGGTAAAAATGATTCATTTTAGTATATTTTCTTCATATATATACATATACATATATACATATATGTATATATACATACAATATATATATATATTGCATTTTTTTCGGGAAGCGTCTACAGGATGTTCAAGGTCTCACTACTAGATCAGACTCATAGTGATCCACCTGTTTACGCTTCCCAAGAGCTGGGATTACAGGCACGTGCCACCATGCACAGTCTCAGTTTTCTTCTCAGTGCACCCCAGGGGCGAGGCTGGCACAGCAAGCCCAGGGATGGAATCCCTGGCCTCTGCACCTGCTTGCAGGCACTTTAATGCACTGAGGTATTTGGCCAGCCCTACTTTCTTAAAAATATTAACAGCAGAGTATTTAATTGGAAATTAAAGTAACACAGCTGTTTGTCTTGAATAACTCCCTCATCTTTTTTTTTTTTTAATTTTAATTTTTTTTTTTTTAATGTATTTGGTACAGGGTCTCACTACACAGCTCAGACTTACAGTGATCCTCCTGTTTTTAGCTTCCCCAGCGCTGAGATTACAGGTGTGTGCCACCAGGCCCAGACTCAGTTATGGGCTCAAGCACATCTGGAATTGGGGCCGGCACAGCATGTGATGCTGGGGATCAAATCCCTGGTCCCTGTGTTTGCCTAAGCAGGCACTTAGTCCGCTGAGCTATCTCGCCAGCCCTTTACTCCCCCATCTTGAAATAGCATTTCCAGATTCTGAAATGGAGCTGGAGAGTCATTAAAAAGAATGTAATATAATAATTCATTTTGAATTTGAAGTCTTAAACTGAATGGATTATCAGGTTTTGTTGTTTTTTTTTTTTTAAATAAAACAACAGTGATCACAAATTCCCTCCTAAATTATAAGAAACTTAAGGACAGGGACTGAGTTTACCTCTTTGTAAGTCTAGTGTGTAGCCCAGAGCTGGGCATAAGCTTGTCACTCATGAAATATTTATGGAGGAATATATGAGCATCTTAAAATGTACTAGAATTTAAAATGTAAACATAATTATCTTTTGGCAATGTTGCCAAAAGGAGACAAACAGCGTGGTGTCCTCGTTATCTGTAAATGTGCTTTTCTCCATTCTACTTACACTTGGAATACATATGTTTAAAACATAAACCAGTTTAAGAAAGCCAGGTGTTTTGCAGGTTAATTTGAAACCACAGGTTTGAAGTTGAATTACAGTTGATCTGACTTACATGGTCAAAAATTTGTCCTTCAGTGTGACAAAATGGTTTTGTAACATATGCAGGTAAATTTCAATGCATTATGTAAATTCTGTGGGTTTAGGAGTGCTGAGGAGAGCACTGTGAGGGAGAGGATGACAGTGGCAGCCCCTTCAGATGCTGTTCGTGGGGCACAGTGTTCTTTGAGGATGGTAAAGAGTCGTGGGGATGTGAAATGGTACAAAGTGTTAGAGATAAAGCAGTTTGGGGTATTTTTGGTGACTTGGACACATGATAGGGGCTAAAGAAGGAAGTAGTAGGGGTTTGCCAGCCCCATCCCAAAGGTCTCAGGGTCACGGGTGTACAGATTCTTGTACAGTTACATATCTGTCACCCTTTATAGTAGTTTTCATTTTGGGTTCATGGCATGACAGAGTGAGCATGAAAAACAGAAATAGGATTAGCTGGTGGTGATGGGAGACAGAATAGAGTGCAGAGACCATTTCATATGTTTATTTTCAGTTGAAGTAGAAAGAGTCCTTGGCAGTGCTCCAGGAGAGTCGTCTTCTCTATCATAATTAAAGTGTGTAAAGCCCATGTTTCAGAGTGTCAGAAAAAAGGGTCGAGGAGCAGCTTCAATTACTGAAAAATGTGTTGTTGGAATTGTTTTTGACAGATCGCTTTAAATATCATATTGTTAAGCAGATCTTCTCTGGAGGAGACCAAACTTTTGTACTTTGCTCAAAATATGAGGTAAAATTTTCTTTTGACTATTACTTTGGGATGGAATAATGATGAACCTATAATTGTTTAGTAAATAACTACATGAAAGCACTGTTCCTTCATTTCTACCAGTTTTATCTTATTGGAATAAGCAAACTAAACTTTGTTCTGCTATCCCTTTAGCTCTTTGAAGTTGCAGTAGTTGTTCTCTTACTAAAATCATAATTTTCTGATTTATAATTTAAAATTACTTATATCCCTATTTATTCTAACAGAAGTACAAAGCAACCTACAGAGTTTGTACTTGAGCATTACTTGACTTTCTTTCCTTTGCTGTTAAGTAGCAACAAGTTCTAGGTATCTGAGAACTGAATGAATTGGGTGTCTTATTTGTTTGTGTAGTGTATGTTAACAGAGATGTCACAATTTAGACATATCTGTTACTCCTTATAATCTGCTTCCTACCCCACACCTAGATCTCCCTCCTCTGTACTGGATGAGCCAGGAAGACAAGTGGGTTTCAGATATGGTCTTGTAGATTGTGACAGCACTGTTTATTCCACTCTTCCTCCCCTATGGTTTAGTCTAAAAAAGGCTCCATGAGTTTGTCCTGTGCTTCTTTTCTCTGTGACCCTCCCCTGGCTTTTGTTTCACAAGCATCCCAGGAGGATGAACTATGTGAGGCATGGAAGGGACCCTTAGTGATAAAAGAAGCAGAATTGGTTGGGAAGAAGATGAGCAAGTGAAGAGATGAGGGCCCCTTAGTCTTGGAAACTCCCTCGTGGTCTGGTAAATTGCCCTCTGTAAATGCACACAATTCTTGTCCTCGAGCCAGTATAAATCTATGATTCTTGTAGCAAAGGTATGGGTGAAGCCTGAGGCTGCAGCCTGTGGCCATCTGAGACTGACAGCGAGCTCTTTTTCCAGGTCAGGAGCCTGAAGAAGGCTGTTGAATGCTGCCATCTGGGGTGATGTGGAGTTACTACTTGAGACTTATTTGAGGCTCAGCTTCAAAGCTTCCCAGAGAAATCTTGAGGAAAGCTGAGGTTATTCTTTATTTCATCAAAATGTCAGTAAGCTAAATATAGAAAGCACAGGGGTTCTTCAGGGTAGTAAATTTTTTTTGTCCACAAATAATAGACTTAAGTATTCATTTCCTAAGAAATTGACTTGACTAATAACCTATTTTGGTTTGTCCATGAATATAAAACTTAGTTTTTTTTCATTCTTCTTTTGTTTTTTTGAGACAGGGTCTCACTAAGTAGCCCAGACTGACCTCAAATTTCTGGTCCTTCTGCTTCACTCTTCCAAGTGCTGGAAGGACAGGTGCGTGTCACCATGCCTGGCCATTCCTTTTATGAGTAGTCTTAACATATATAGCTGAAGTTTAAATTTACTAACACTGTTGGGTGTGGACAGCAACCCACTGATGAAAAGGAAATGAAGTTGAAACAATTGGTAAAAGAGGTATGCATTAAACATTTAAGGTAACAAAATGGACTACTAACCAGGAGTTACTCTTTCAAAAAATGAAGCCTATGCACATTTACTTAAAAGGTGAACTGTAGATTTTTATTTAGACACAGAGACTGAGAGATTATGTTCTTACCCTGTTATCCTGTCCCTTAAAGACCAAGGAAAAGCATCTGTATAGTGACAGCCTCCATTCTTGTACATCATTGACTCATTCATTCCTGCTTCCCTGGAGGCAGGAGAGTTGCCAGCTGGGACCAGTGGCACACACAACCCCAACTATTCAGCAGGCTGAATCAGGAGAATCACACATTGGATGTCAGCGAAACCCTATTTCAAAATAAGAACCGGGGTTGTGATTACTGCTTGCTGTGCTGCATTCCCAGTGAACCCCCTCCCCACACACATACACAGGGCTAACAGGATGAGTGTCTCTTATTCAGAGTTCTTGAGGCCAGAAAATAAATGTTTTAAATTGCAGATCTGTGGGAGTTTTGGAATTTTTGCACATTCACAATGAGATATCTTGGGGATAAGACTGAAGCTAGATGTAGAATTCATTTAAATTTCATGTATACCTATATACTTGGCTTAAAAGTACTTTTACATAATAATTTTAATAAATTTGAGTATGAAACTTTCCAAGTGTAGCATCATGTCGATGCTCAAAAGTTTCGGATTTTAGAGCCTCTCAGAGTTTAGCTTTTTGAATTAAAGATGCCCAGTCTATATTCAGATATTCCTTTGATATCTTTGATTTTAGGCTTTGGCAACTTAGTGTAAAGCATGGCCTTTCCATATCCACTGTGTCTTTTTCTCTGGATAGGATTGTAGAGAGTGCACTTAGAATCCTTAGGAGTATATGTGTCTGTCATTGCCTCAAAACCTGATATCTGACATGATCTTTTTTTCTTTTAACCTTAGTTGCCCCTGGGAATCACCTGGAAACTTTAAGAACTACAGAAACTTCTAGAGATTCTGATTTAATGGATCTCTGTAGAGTGTGACTTCATGTTCAGAACATTTTAAAAGCTCCCTTTGTGATAAAAAGCCATCACTGAGAAACACTTATCCAGAGCATTTTTCTTTCTTTTTAACTTGTGTGTAATTAGAAGCCATAGAAGGCTGGGAGAGTAGCTCCATTGCAGAATGCTTGCCTTGCGAGGACCCAAGCATCTAGGGCTTGTTGGACAAATACTGAAGAATGAGAAATAGTTTTAAGCCTAATTTATTTTGTAAGTTTGTGTTATTGTTGATGTCCAGTCCAGTTTCCTCTTTGAATTAGAGGAAATTAAAATACACACAACAGTGATAGTTTTAGAACCAGGATACAGAAAAAGATCTGTATGTGTGTGATGAATTGTCCACTTTGGCTTAAGAATTCCTTCCATGTAGTTCAAGACTATTTTTTTTCTTTCACTGAATGTTACCATTTTAGTAGAGTAGTTATCAAGAACCAAATAATCAGTACTTTGACACACATCTCTAGGGTATTCTTACTAGGGGCATCCTAACTCACAACAATAGAAAAGGAACGAGGAAACTTTACTTTGAAAGTTACAATTTGAGGGGCTGGTATTTTTTGAGACGGGGTTTTACAATGTAGTTCAGGCTGGCTTTGAGCTCAGAGCGCAGCCCAAGTTGGCGGGAACTTGTGGTGATAAGGAAGCAAAAGATCATCCTATGAACTGATGGATGAATACTTTAATATTACTTTATTCCTTTTTGTTAGTAACAGTATAGGAAAGTATAGGAAATATGAAGCACCATCAGTTTTTTCTTAGTTCTAGATCAGGAAGCATTTAGGTAATTAAGTTGAAAATTAGCAATGGAAAATTGCACTGAATAAAGGTATACAATGCTGAACAGTAATTAGAATCTTCAAGGCCATTATTGATGTCTTTTTTTGTCACTTATAGCTATAAACTTGAAAAAAGAAATTATGAGGCATTACATTTTAATTGATGTATTATTTACTATAAAATTGTATCTTAAGTGACTTTATTAATACATTTTATTGAAGTCTGATAAACAACTATGGCAAATAACTAGTATCATAGAAGCTGTGGTATTATAGGGAAAGAGATCTGGAAAAGTTGCCCTGGCTTGATCCCCCCACCCGCAAGGCAGCAGACTTTGGACACATTGTTTTTGAAGCTTTATTGCCATACAACTACTCAGGTGAAGGAGGCTCTGCTGGGCAGAGAAGAGAAGTGTAACTTCAGTTCAGTTGCCTCCTGCACCTCAGTGAATCCCACGGCTGAGGCAAGAGGTGGGCTTTTGTACCACACCTAGTTCTGCCAGCACATAGAGCGGAGGTGGAACAATCGCCAAGGGCAGGTCAGGGGTGAGCTGCCTGCAGGTGGGGAGCCAGTGCCTCCATTTCGAAGGGGGCATCTGGACTACATAGTCATGAGTATAGCATAGAGGATGTGTAGGAGGGAGGAGAAACAATTCACTCTATGTAACTTCTTTTTTCCCCCCTCAAACAGGGTCTTGTGTAGTCCAGGCTGATGTGAAGCTCATGATCCTTCTGCCCTAGTCCCTCTAAATTCTCTTTCTTTTACTGTTATACTTAATTTTCTAGAATTCTTCTCCTGCTGTTGACTTCAGGACTGTGAACCAAGCACATTATACCAGCTTAATAAATGATGAAACCATAGCAGTTTGGAGACAAAAACTCTCAGAACACAACAATGCAAATACAATCAAGTATGTGGTTGCTTGTCATTTTTTTCCCCCCTGAAGTATATTGGCACTTTTTTGCCTAATCATTTTCCCTATTATGTTGAGTTTGTGAATATGAATAACATTTTGGCAGTCTGTTTTAGCACATTTGTGTAGGATTTGGTCCTATTATCTCACAGTAATACAATAGATTGTTCCCTGTCACACTCCTCAGCTTGCCCTGTTGGTGTAAGGTCTTTGAAATCCTAACTGAGGAAAGTCAGAGTTGGCCTTTGTGCTAAGAGAGCTCAGCATCACATTCTGTAGCACCAGTGGATTTCCTCACGTTCATATTCCAAAGCATCCTGAATCTAAGACAGCTTTCATCTTACCTAAGTAACTTCTACAATTTTTCCATTCAAAAAGTTAAGTGGAGAAGGTCAGTCATATGGGGAGAAAAATACAATAAAAATTATTGAAGCTTATGTTTGTACATATTGAGCAGCACAAATACTAAAAAATATTGAGGCCTTAAGTTTATTTCATTCTTAAAAGAATTTTTCTGGCACATATTTATACATTTTCATTGTATTTCCTCAGCATTTCCCATTTTTCTGTAGAGTGTTTAATTTTTGGAATGAGGAGATCAAACTCTGTGACTAAGGATGGTCATTCCAAACGATATGTATAATTAATCTTGCCTTATGATCTAGATTGTACTGGGACAGATGACCAGGACCTGAGGCTTGGAGGTCCCCAGCTAGTAACCTTCTGAGTGAGGAGTTAGTGAGAGGAACATCTTAGAGCATCTCTCCAGCAGCTCTCAGCATCCTTATAACCTCGGGCTCTGCCAAGGAGTTCAGGCTGGAAAGGGTGTGAGGCGGAGGGCCAGGCTGGGTGTCCCTGGGGGAGCTAAAGACACTGTGCTTCTCTTGTAGCTCTGCTTTCCTATTTATAAATGAAGGGACAGAGGTAGTGATCCCTAAAGATCTTTCCTGACTTGTGTTTGATGATTCACAGAAGTTACTGTAGTCTCTTCTCAGTCTCATGTTTGTTTTATTCCTTTCCTTCTCTTTATAATAAATAAGAGCACTCAAAGGTGTGACACAGTTTCACCAGAAACTATTCAACTCACACTCCATCTCACAGAAACTTCTCAGAGCCTATATATTCTAGGCAATAGAAATAAACAGTTTGCTAATTTTCAGGGTTTTTTCTCAGATGGGCAACAAAGTAGGAAGAAGTGGTAGATCAGTTATTAATTTGAAAATGTAATTTCTGTGGAAATAATAGCCAAACTTTTTTGTTTCACTGTGTTTGGAAGTGTGATAGGCAGTATTTTAGGGAATTGATAGTAGAAGAATGCTCAGGATTGTCTTCAGGGCTGAGAACTCTTTTAAGAGCTTCAATCTCTCTTTTTAAAATAACTTATGGAGGGCTGGTGAGATGGCTCAGTGGTCTAAAGCACCTACTTAGAACAAGCTTAGCAAA
>NDGM011179693.1:0-16876 GCA_002564305.1 Octomys mimax | reverse complement strand
GTGAGCAAAATAAACCTTTCCTTCCTTCATTTTGAGTGTCGGGTATTTGTCCCAGCAAGGAGAAAAGAGTAACTAAGACAAGGTCTTAATCTCCTAACAACTTCTTCATAAGGCTACATATGTGCTCCTCTCCAAAAGCAATACTGCTTTTACACCAACGAGTCCACTCTCATCAGAAGCAGGATAAAACTCCTTTATGAGTTTGCCTGGAAGTGCATGGGTCTGAGTTCAATCCCTGGTTCCGAAAAAAAAAAAAAGAAAGAAAGAAAGAAAAGAAAAAAGCTCCTTTATAAGTACACTTCCAGGGCTAGGGAGATGGCTCAGTAGAATAAGCGCTTGCCTGGCAAGCGCAAGGGCCTGAGTTCAATCCCCTGTCCACCGAAAAACTAAATAAATAAATAGACTTCCAAACTCCTTGAAGTCTCTTCCAGTGATCTGCTTCCTCTTCTTCATCATTGGCTCCTACCTTTCTTAGCCTCCTTAATGCTTATTGTATTTTTCTTCTTATTCCATGTATGATTCTTCCCTTCCAAAGATGTTTTCAAAATGAATACTGACCATCTCTTGAGTGACTTCTCAATAATACCCCCAAATGCCCTTCTTTCTTAAAACAAAACAAACCCAAAAATTTCAGAGTCATGGTCAGCAGCCAAGAAAAGAGTGACAACCCATTTCCCTACACCTCTTTGAAGCCAGGAATGATAGAATCCAAACAAAGGCATTACCAGTGTGGATGAGCCCTACCATACCAGAGAAATGTAGGTTTCATTGTGCTTAGGTCCCAAGTGTTCCCCAGAAGACATGTCAACAAATCACATAAGATACATCATTGGGCTATACAGGACACATCAGCAAGCCTCAGGCCTGCCATTTCTCCAATGCATCCTCTCCCTAAAAACCTCAATAAAGATGGTGTAAAGCCTCTTGCCTGTAAGAATCACCTATGTTCTTCTGGCACCAAGAGGCCGCTCTCAGCCATAGTAATAAACATGCTTGGACTGTTGAGTTCATGTCTTCTTTTTCCCACTCAGTACTCTACACAAAGCCTTGAGTGCTCATTAGTGGGACTTTGGGGAAGTGGCTGGATCATGGGTGTGTGGTACTGGATTTACTGAAGACAAAAGAACCCCCTATGGGTGGGAAGCACAAACCAATAGGCTTGTAGCCTGAGTGGAATAAAAAGCGAAAGGGAGGCTTGCTGCTTCCTGCCTATCACGCCAAACTGTTTCTTTTCTGCTATGCCATCATGCCCTACACTCATCTGACAATGGATTGAAACCTCTACAAATACTGAGCTAAAATAAACCATGTATCCTTTAATTTATAGTTATCAACTATTTTGTCCCAGCAATGGTAAAGTAACTAAGATAGTTGGTTATTGTGGGTATTTGCCAAAATAACAGAAACTAACTCAAAGCCTAAATTCCTCCATCTTCTTCTTGTGCTATAGTTTGCTCCAAGAATACTTACGTACTGAGACATGTAGCTTAAGGGTTAGGCCTCCTGATTCCATCACCACAAATCACTTCTGCTTTACTTGCTTTTGCTATTGCTTGAATTTGTTTCCAGAAGATCATATTTGAAACATAATCTTGAATGTGACAATGTTGAGAGGTGGCATATTTCCCTTCTAGAAGAAGCCCAACTTTAAAGATAAAAGATAAATGGTAGGAAACAGGAATATGGGTCTTCTTCAAAGGGAAAGATAACCAAGAGTTGGAAGGAGGGGGAGAGAAGGAAGAGGAAGTAAAAGATTAAGCTGTGCTATGTACAAATACCAATTCCCCGCGGTGAATGCAATAATTATAAAATGCAAACATATACAGAGAAAAGTTTTTTAATTAGAAAAGATAGAGATGTTCTGGTAAGGAGGGTTTTACTATCATAAATGTATCCAGCTCATTAGTGGGAAATAGAATCCATATTGTGGGAGTGTGTTTGCTGTAATAAGTTCAGTTCCTTTTGTTTGGACTCCTATGATGATTTCCTCCATGTTATGAGGCAAGAAAAAAAGCCTCACCTGATGTGAATGTCATGCTTTTAGAGGTCTTCACTTCCAGATATGTGAGTCCAATAAATTTCTGTTCATTATCAATTAGTGAGCCTCTGGTATTCTGTGAGAGCATCCTCTTAATTGTAACTCCTAATTCTAAGACACTTTCTGCAGCAACACACCCCTGAGTCATGTGCCTCTTCTATTAGGCTCTTAGGAAACAGTGTCATCTTGTGATGCACTTGCGGTCTGCCATTCTCACTAGACATTAAGCCCCCTGGTGCTGGACAGATGCTCTGTACTCTGTAGTCATATTGCCTTCCTATTAAACATTCTCAGATATCTGGAAGGTGATGGATAGATAAATGGGGAGGTACGTGGATTTACCAGGTGCTGTTTACCCCAAGCCTCTGATCTCAAAACAGTTCACTCACATTGAGGACCAGGAAATAATTTCAGAGTTCTAATACCAAAAGAATGATGTGATAATTGACCAGATTAAGTCACATAAAAATACCTATGAGTAGCACAATTGCGTTGTCGGTATGAATGAAATGCAACATTGCTACAACTGCTTTCGTAGGAGATACATTTTTCCTCACATTGTCACGATTTGTGATGGATGACACTGTCATTTTCAGAGGTTTCAATTTTGAAGCCATATAGAAAGAAGTTGCAAAATTAGACCACAGAATTATTCAATAATGAATTTTGTAATCTATATTTTTCCAGAATGTTTTGATTATAAATTTTGAAAGCTGTGTCCCACAAATCCTGGTAGAAATAATTACACTTAGAAATCATTAGTGGTTACATTTCTTTAATAAATGGCTATAAAAGGGATTTAGGTTTTTGCCATAAAACTATAAATATTCACCAATTCAGAGAGAACTAAATTATAAATCTATTAGAATTGAAATTCTGAAGGAAGAAATTTGACGTTTGCCAAAGCATAACTACTTTACGATGTGGTTATCTTGAGATTCATTGACCAAAAATTCTAATTCTTTGTAGTTTAAATTTAATAGGCCATGAAGCTTAGGTTAGAAATTTCACAATTGATTCTATTTGAATCTCCTATGAGTCAGTTGCTTGCATATGTAATTAATTTTTCATGTGATGTTTTCTGTTTTTTTCCATTAAAATATTTCTATGAAGAGAATATTTTAAACTAAAACTACATAAAAGAGATTAAATATTTTCATCTTTAAGTATATTATTATGAGAATAACAAATTATGTCAATAATCCCTTCTAATTGAATTCTATTTTGTTGAATCCTTAGGATTGTTGACTAAGACACTCTATAAGAATTTAGTGAATAAAATCAACTCTAGGGCAGAGAGAGTTCATAATTGATTGAGAAGAATATATTTCTTCTACAATGATCATGTCAGATTGTACTAAAGGAAATAAATAAATAAAACACTACTTGGGAATGAAAATTGCTCTCCCTATGGAGCTGAAAAAGTGTTAAAAAGTGGCTGATTTAAAAATGACTTCTATGGGGGCCGGGGAGATGGCTCAGTAGAGTAAGTGCTTCCCTGGCAAGCACAAGGGCCTGAGTTCAATCCCCGGTTCTGCAAAAAAAAAATAAATAAATAAAAAAATAAAAAATAAATAAAAATGACTTCTAAGGGATGGCCAAATAGCTCAGTGGGTTAAAATGCCTGCAAGCATGTGCAGGGCCCAGAGATTCAATTCCTGGGCCTGCCATGACAGCCCTGCCTCTGAGGTACACTGAGAAGGCAAATGAAACTGGATGTGATGGCATGTACCTATAATCCCAGTTCTTGGGAAGCTATAAACAGGCAGATCACTACAAGTCCAGTCTAGTAGTGAGACCCCGAACACCCTACAGACCCTTCCCTTAAATACAAAAGAAAGGAATAATAAAATAAAATAAATAAAAATGAAAATGACTTCTGAAGGAATAAAAGCATTTTTGAAATTTATTGAGAAAACAATCCCTAAATAAAGGAAATTTCTAGAATGGAGGTATGAGAATGAAGATTGATGTGATATGTTTGTAAGAACGATAAATGAACTATTATGCCTCCTTGCATTACTTTTCAAACTTTAATTTGCCTAAGGATGCTTTGCAGGGTTGTCAATCATTAGTTACCCGACTCCCTCCAAAAGCCAAGGTTTAGGGTGGAATCCAGGAATCTGCATTCTCAAATAGTCCCAGGTGACCTGGTTTCTTCAGCTAGAAAACTGAGTACCACTATTCACTAAATATTCATGACCTGCACTCTGCCAAGGAAGGATGTATAGCATGGAATTTTCCAGATGTTAACAAAATATATCTGTGATTTACATTTTGCAGCAAAATAAAATTTTCCCTGCTTGCTATTCATAAAATTTGAAAAATTTTCCTGAAATCTGGTATCAGTATACTTATTGCTCATTATCTATTGAATATTTATGAGATGCTTAGAGTGTTTATAAACTCACCACACTGTATTCTGTTGAAAAAATATGGGAAAACTCAGGCATTGACTAAGTGTATGTTTTAATTTTTATATATTTCTATGAAAAGTGAAACTTTTAAAATGTCATTTTACCTCTTTTATCTACTTCAGTTTTTGAAAATTGTGAGGGGCTTGAGATCTTAACTAATCTGAGAATTTCTCATGTTAAGCATACATAGTATAAGACATTTAGTAAAGTACTAAGACTAAAGCTAAAATCAAAGTCTGATTTGTTAAGCTTTCTTGATGACTTAAAAATGTCCAAATGAATGAGCATCTGATCCCTCCAGGAAGCCTGGTGATAACAAGGGAGAATTATTCACTCAGAACGAAAGCTCCAGAATGTGTTTGGACCAGTTGGAAGCAGATACAATTACATCAGGTAAAGTTCTTTTATGACTGCCAGAGTTGCTTCGAGGTGAAAGAAAAAATGCAGAAACTTGGGGCTCCAGATGGCAGAAGATCTATTTTTAGGCCAATAGAAAGTTATATCTGGTTGGGGCACTTAACAGAATGAGTAGCAAAAATGTGTGGAAAAAAGTCATTTATACCTGCATTTCAATGAGTTAAGTTTGGGGCAGATGGAAGCAGGTGTCACAGACACAGCCTAGGTCAGACAGCCAGTTGAGAAAAAGAGGGAAAAGAGTAAATATTGTAGTGACTAGTTACTCAGAAATGTTGGTTTCCCCCAATGTGTGTTCAGATATTCATAAGTTAAAAGTAGAAGTAACCACTATAGGAAGTCTCATTTTGTTCTGGGGAAAAAAAATTCTTCTGTAAGCCAATTATTTAAAATTTAGGATTCATCTTCTGCAAGGATTTTTCTCTTCAGTTGTAATTGGTGGATAGATTTCCAGGCTAGTTAGTAAGGCATTCCTTTAAGAAAATCTAATTTATTTGATGAAGAGACGGAAGTCAAGTTACTAAGCATAACAGGATCTGGGAAAGATGAAGAAGAGAAGGAAAAAAAAAAAAAGAAAAGAAACAGCAACAAGACAGAAATCTCCTTTCTTAGCTGGGTACAGTTTTTTTTAAAACAAAACCCATGAAGGAAATCTCAGCATCCAGTGCCATTCTCCACACTCTGTAAGAATAACCTCAAATGGTCCCAAGACTGCTTATTGCTCCCTGAATCCATCAGTCTCCCCCTCTCACCTCTTACATAGCACACTTAGTCTTCACCTCTGTCTGCTACCATCTGCTACCTCCTTGGCTCCAACAAGAGATAGAAATGAAGTCTGTATGCCACTGTCACAGACCTGAAAGCATATGGCACTTCATGTCAAAAGATCTGAGTCCAACCACTGGCCTTGTTTTATAAAACAGCAAAATAAATTAGAATTCCAGTGCCATGTCAAGCCTTATAATTCTGTTAACAGTGATAACAATATTGTGAATGACTTTAACATCATAGAATTAGGCTGGGAATTATGTAATAAAATGTTGTTGTAAAGTGAATTCTAAGCCATGAATAACACTGGTACAAAATTTATTTTATGTATTTGGTGACAATGTCTAATTTTATAATAAGAAAAGGGATCTAAATTATCCAAGTGTGTGAATTTCTAGCAAGTTTCCTTTAGGGATATATAACATGGATTTCTTTAACAGATTTGCTTTTGCCCAGAGTCAATAACTAATCAATAGAATTTTAGGAATAAAATTAAATGAAATAAAAATTCTAGTGGAGAAGATATTTCTAGTCATGGGTACCTTTCCAGAAAGTATACTACTATGGTCATGGGATTCCCCCTGCGTGAAATTGGATCCATTGTACTGCCCCCTGCTTACCTGCCTAATACCATAAGCTCATTATTGTGCGTGAAAGTATGTAGAAAACTTGTGAATAGCTGTGCTATTTCATTGTTATATCCAAGATCACTTGACTGCACATTTAAAATGCAAAGTGTGAGAAGACGTATGAAGAATGTATCTTATTCACCTCTGATGTCAATATTTGTATTTTTAATTTGAAAGTAAGCACTACTGCAAAGTGTGTCTGATAGTTCAATGCTTATTTATATGATTTAGTACTTCAACCAGGAATAGGATTGTCATCAAGTCAGCTAAGCACAAATCATGCTACTGTTGAGTTAAGTACTTAAATCCCTGTTCCATGGAACCATAGATACTATACTTCCACTCTTTTTCTTTCCTCATTTGAAAAAACAAGGCAGATAAAGAAAAATGATAGGATACTTTAGGAAAATCTAGTCTCTTCTGGGAAAACAGAAAATTCAAACTGGTTTACAAGGTGAAAGAAGCAAAAAGTGAAGGGAATAAGAGAGAGTGATTTGCCAAGATCACTAGCAGTCTGTTTTAAAGCTAAGTTGCAACAGGAAGGAAGCTGAAATTTCAAATAGGCTTTAATGTTAAGAATCCAATCCAAACTCTATTACAGAGTATTGTGATGGTAGTGACATGTTGCGTGGGAAGTAGTGGTTTTACTTGGAATGGAGAGAGAAAGAAATTTGCTGTGATTGATGTACCATATGAGGGTCAAACCACAAAATCACTGACTTGCTGACTATCCAGCTCTGTGAAATTGGGTTGCTTATTTTCCTAAGAAGTCCAAGTTTTGAATATATGTGTATGTGTTTTTGAGACTACGTCATGAGTTGATCACATTTTCTTTGAGGAGAGGGTGGTATAGTTAACATTAGATTCACATTCTATGTGTTTACAATGGGACAATATTCTGAATTAGAACCATCCACCACCTCACCCTGGCAGTGTAAGACCACCCAAGTGGGCTTTCATGGTTGCAGTATTTCCTATAGTTTAGCAACAGGCTGTTGAAGGTAGCTAATGGAAGATTATGTGCTTGTGAAACCCAAGCATTTCACAATTTGGCTTGAGATCCAAAAGAAACAAATGTAAGACTCTATTATATTCAGAGAGTTTATAAGAACTATCAAGACGATTAAATATCCTTTTAATATTTCATATTTGTTTTGACTTTTCCAAACAAGTTCAAGTATATAACACATTTGAAGTGGAGCCATAGCAGCAACTTGTACCTAGTGAAGAAGGTTCTAGAATATCTCTTCTGAGGGAATGAGGGGTTTAATAAAGAAGGTGCAGGATTCTTCTAAAGAACCATGACTTCAGCTCTCCAGCTCTCTGGGATTAG
Organism: Octomys mimax; assembly: GCA_002564305.1. Taxonomy (NCBI): domain Eukaryota; kingdom Metazoa; phylum Chordata; class Mammalia; order Rodentia; family Octodontidae; genus Octomys; species Octomys mimax. The sequence continues at coordinate 9,277 of NDGM011179693.1, read as the reverse complement.
GAGAAAAATATAAAAACACATTTCTCAATGTAAGAGTGTTTCATCTTTCCAGGTATTCTAAAGTTCTGGTAAAATGAAAACCACCAAAGTAAAGAAACATCTAGGTTATAATTTTACTTTTTTGGAGAGAATAATTATGACTTTATTGAAAAAAGAAGAATGCTTAATATGAAATACATTTCTCTTGAAGAGAGGGACTTAAAATTAGGTCTGAGACACTTTCAATTTTTGTCAACAGTCTTTGGAATTTCTTCTTTATCATCTCTGAAAGAAAGCCCTTACAGAACATACTGTTTGGGGCCTTTCTGAAGCACCATAACAATTTCTTTCAAAATAATTTAAAACAGGCATGAATATAATGAATTACAATGGAATAAAAAGCAAGAAATCTGAAAACATAATTGGTCTTTAATTAATTTTAATTTCTTTTGAGCCATGAAAAAACAGTAGAGAATTTGCCATTTAGTACTTACTGAAACAAAGCAATAATCTTGAATTTTTCAATTTACTGTTAGACTTTCAATTTGAAAAGCTTGAAAAACAATTAATATCTCAGATCATCTTTCTCAACCAGAGCTCTTCAACTGAACCACAAAATACGGTGAATTGAACATAATTTTGACAAATCCTACCAAAGGTAGTATATACAAGCACCATTTTCTTTACAGGGGAGAAGCTAATCTATCACCTCTATTGCATTATTTACAATCTTAGCACTTACTTTTCTCCTGCAGATGTATTATATTTAAATTTTTTAATGAGCGTAGTTGTACTTTAACAAATGTTCTCATCTTGGTCTCTGTAGGCATTACTTTAAATGCAACATGCTATCATGACACTTGGAGAGCCCAGTGCCATTTAATGTATGTTAGGCTCTTTGGTACAAGAAAGACACGGGAACAATAAAAAGAGGCTTTATGGACTCTGAGGACATGGAGAGGAGGAGGGGGATCCTGTGACCTGAGACAAAGGAAGGCTGAGACTTCATGGACTTTTACTATGGATGGAGTTTGAAGGGCAGTTTCAGTGACACATGAGAAGCTTACTGGGGCCTCCCTTGTGTTCCCAGGAAAGGTATCTGGGACTTGGGTATGGAAGAAGGAGGGAGTGATCATTGGATAGATAAGCTATTGTTTTGGGGTTTCAGCCCTGCTGATGACCACCCTAATAATTCAGCAATTTATACTTGGACTGGAACCTATTGTTATACACACTTGTCTTTTCCAGCTTTACAGTATAACACTCAAATGCCACACCTAAGGTCAATGCCAAAACAAAAAGGCGACCTGTGAGGAGTGCTACAGACATTGAATCCTCTCACCTCTCCATCCACAATAATTTCAGCTAGCCCTCTTGTGCCCTCTCTGAACAAACGTTCCAATGAACAAATTTTGTTTTGTTCAATCTATGTGGAATTCCACTGGTCCCTAAGTCAACATTAATAAGCAAATAAATCTGACTCAAGCCAAGTGCTTTTTTTTCTCCTACCCCCAACCAAGCCACATGCTTTGCCAACTTACAAGAAACAGAAGGTATGTCTCTTGTACTCCACAAATTGTGAGAAATGGTTCACTAGTCCATAGTTTTCTGACTCTGTAGAATTAAATAAGTCCAGGCACAAATAATTCACTGATGTTGTGTTAGTCAGATTTTTGTCACAGGGACGAAAAACCTGATGACAACAGTTTAAAGAAGGAAAGATTTATTTTGGATTATAGTTTTGGAGTTTTCAGTCTATGGTGAGCTGATTCCATTTCTGGGATCATGATGAGGCTGCACATCAAGACAAACGGATATGGTAGAGAAAGTTCATCCCTTGGGAAGCTGAGAGAGAGGGAAGAGCCAGAAAGGAAGTGGTTAAGGACAAGATATAGAACCAAAGGTCAATATGACTTATGAACTCATCAATGAATGAATCCAGAACCCCCATGAATGAAACATTTAAATATTTATTCATCTGGAAACCAACCTTGCAATAAAATGACTTTTCTAGAAGACATTTTAGATACAAGACATAATAGGCATCCACACTCCTCAAACATTAGTCTGGTAACCATAAGGAAATTTCTGTATTACTAGTTCTATTTCCATAAACCCTGGCTTAGTTGAAGAGTATTAGATTTAGATAATGAAATTATTTTGGGGGAAATTGCTAAAGGAACTGTAATTTTCAATATGTATAACAAAATAACTACTGAGCCTTGACCTATGGATCTAGTAAAACAAATCTACTTGAGAACCGAAATGTGAGGTGAAAATTCAAAGAAAAATAAAAAGAAAATGAAAGTGTCACTGTTTAAATTATGGGAATACTTTTATTGATGGTCCTGTTGTAGATATGTTTGTCTATAGATCAACAATTCTGTATGCAACATGATCTGGAAACATCCATCGAAAAGAAAATAAAGAAATTTCTAATTTGATATTTTTTTCTTAAAACTCTGCATTGTACACAAGATGGAGCAAAGCTGCAACATTTGCATTTGTTATCATCATTATTATCATTATTATAATATTATGGTAGTAGGGTCTGGACCTAGGGCTTTCACACTGAATTATATGTTTAGTCTTTCTATATTTTATTTCAAGACAGGGTCTCCCTGAGTGGCTAAATTGCCTAGGCTGTGCTCAAATTTGCAATCCCCTGCCTCACCCTGCCACAGTGCTGGGATTATCAGATGCACTACAATGCCTACTCATGTCAATACATTTACAGTTTTAGCAAATATTTATAAAAAAGAAATGAGTGTGTGAATCAAGAATTGGTATTATGACCAAAAGATAGGATGGCTCCACCTAAAGAGCGCAACTCTCTGACTTTTAAAATGCATCATATAGATTTATATTGAGGCTTCAATTGAAATGGATTTATATAAGAAAAAGATTTTCAGAGTTAGAGAATGGAAAGGGAAATTAAAGATTATGACATAATACCTATAGCAATGTAAAGAATCTCAGTTGATCTCATATAGTTTGTTTCTGTTAAGGCCACTTTGAAGTGCTTTGTATTTTAAGAAGTACAGGTGCTCAATTTACAGAAATTATTTACGCTAAGTGCTCATTTGCAAATTTCCATATCTGTCACTGGAGAAAAAAAAGTTATGCAAGTATAGGTCAGTGGAGCCTGCAGAAAACACATAGTTAGCCTTTGAGTTCCACTTTATTAGAACCATCAAGGTGATGAAACAGGAATAACTATAACTGACTAATCTGACTTGCTTCAGATTGGGAGAACCCAGAATATGGGTGGAAATCTGAAATGTAACCAAAATAGTGGAAGATGTTTGAAAAAATTAAGTATCAGGTTTGAAAGTGAAATTCTTAAAGTTAATCATCAATTTTCAAGGTGAAATCTAGACTATGGGTGTGTTGTTGAAGAAAATGTACTTATATATAATAATGTGAGTTTATCTTATGCATCCTTATACTCCACTTAATAAAATTTCCCAATTTTGGAAGAAAAGCACTTGTTACCAACATATAGCTATTTGTAGGTGGTGCTAGAATTATTATGCCCTGTAAGCATTTGCTTAAAATTACTAAGTATTTCATTACAAATTACGAGCATTAGCCCCCAAAGTATGAGTGAACAAATCAAAAGCTAAATAACTCCTCACTTAACTGTATAAGAGTCTTAAACCTTAAGTAACTAGATTCTGATATTTTTGGCTCTTTAAAATGAAGAATTCAGGGCTGAGGAGATAGCTTGGTGGTCTAAGTGCCTGCTTGGCAAGGTCAAGGACCCGGTTTCAATCCCTGATGCCACATGCAGTGTCAGACACCAAGACTGGGTGTGGGGTGCATTCCTTTAGTCCCAGTACCGGGGAGGCTGAGACAGGAGGATTACTATGAGTCTGAGCTGCATAGTGAGACCCTGTACCAAATACATAAATAAATAACAAATTTTTTTGTTTAAATGAAGTGTTTGAATTTTGGCTCCACGCTGGATAAGCCACTTCAAAACACACATTTTAAGCATCATAGGACTTCAAAAGTAAGAAACTTTGAGGCAGAAAGAACCTGGAGAGAAGGGAAACAGTGAAGGTGCTACTGTCCCCCCGGAGGCACTGGTTTGACCTTAAGTCGCTGATTTTTAAGGTTAAGAAGTAAAGAGTTACAAAGGATCTTTCTGCCCCTCATCCCTTAAAAGATCTTTAAACCACACTTAAGAGTCAAGACCCACTGAGAAGTGGGTACACTGATAACTTTCCTTAGCTTTTAAGACACCTTAGTAGTAAGAAGTAAATTTAAGGCACCAATACATTTACTAAGCTGGAGCCTACACTTGACCATGAGCCAAATCTCAGTGAGCTGAAAGGGACTGATAGCATATAGAATGTATTCTCTCACCAGAATTAGGAAGCAATAATAATAATAATCCTAAGAAAAATTGAAAATTAAGCAACATCATTTTCAATAATTCATGGGATATTAAAAAAGAATCAATTCAAAATATTTTAAATAAGTGGAGTGCAGATTAAGCAACACTATGAGGGCTTTTTGCTCATTTTTTGTTGTTTTTAGTTGCTTTAAATATAGATGATCTACTACTTAATAGTGAGACAACTCTAATTTTGAGCTTTATTAGAAAATAATAATCAAGGTTGTGGTAATGGTGGGACATAATGATTGAAAAATTTAACAAAGAATTAAATCAAGTGTCTAGAAAAAATTGCATTTATGTGGTCATTTAATTTTGATAATAGTGCTCAAGTAATTTAATTGAGATAGAAAGCTTGGACAATAGTGGAGAGATAATAAATGTATTTTCATATGGAAGAACTGAACCTCAATCCTTACCTGATGTCACACACAAAAACAATTTACAGTTCATCAAAGGCCTAAATATAAAAGTCAAACCATATGATTCTAAGGCAAAGTATAAGAAAGTATTTTATAGACAAATATTTTCTAGATGCATGATCAAAAATGATATTCAGAAAAATGATCAATTAGCCTTCAATAAAATTTAAAATGTTCTGTATATCAAAAGAAGCCATTATAAGAGAAGAAGAAAGCTAGAAACTGGAGAAAATATCTGCGGTATTTATTACAGAGATCCAGAATCTAGGATACACGAAGAATTATGACAATATTATGAATAAAATGCACATTTTACTTATTTTTTAAAAGAGAGTACAAATTAAAATTAAAACAGAAAAGTTTACAAGTGATACAGAATTTCACTTAACAAAGTAATATGAGTTTCATATTATTTGTTATAATACGTAGTGTTCTCTTCCAAGCAGTTATTTGTGTTATCAGGTACATGCATGGAAAATTAGAAGAAGAAAGAAAAAAAGAAAGGTATAAGAAGTTAAGAAGAGAAAAATTACATTTGAAAACAGGAGACAAAACAAATTAAGTATCATCTGATCATTTCCATAGATCAGCAGAAATGCTCAGTACAGTTGTCCAAACCATCCTGCTTACATACATAGATAAATCTCTTTCCCTACTTCCTCTCTTGTCCTGGGAAAATGAAATGAACTTATTCAAAAGGAAAGAGAACTGAATCAAATGCACATTTCATAAAAGAGGAACATAGATGACTGATATACAAAAGACACTATAACTATCTATCAGTAAAAAGCAAATTAAAGCCATGAGATATAGCATATCCACAAAAATGGCAGAAAAAGGAAATGAAAATGAAACAGTTAGTGTGGTTGTCCAGAATTGGTGTGGTCAATTCATTGCACATAGGGTAGTTAAACATCATTGGTAGGGATATATAATGCTATAAATTTGAAATATTGCACTATATATAAGCAATTCCACACCCATGTATTTTCCCCAAATTAATGTACAAACTATTCACAGTATTTATATTTTTAAAACTATAAAGCTAAAATCAATTCAGTTTTCCATCAATATGACCATGAATAAACAAACTATGGGATATTTACAGAATGGGATATTCTGAGCAACACAAAGGAAAGAATAATTGGCACACACTCAAAAAGAAAGATGAATTCCAAAAAACACATTAATTGCAAGAAGACTAAAACAAAAAGATCAAATTGGTACAATAGATGACAGTAAGGTAGTGAGAAACTCAGAATATTGAATCATTCTTGATGGGTAGGAATAAAGACTAACTGGGAAAGTTATATGTGGGAACATTCTTTGTTGTTCAGGTGTATAGATTTTTTGAAAACTGAATTCACGTAAATTTTTGTGCATTTCAGATATTGAAATTTTGTAAAAAAGTAAAATGAAGTTCATGAAGAACTCTAGTGACAGAAATGCTGAAACATTTAGGAGAAATCACTAATGTTTATAATCTACTTTGAAATACAGCCAAAGGAAAAGTAGTTGCTACATAGATTTGCAATATTGGTAAAGAAAATATAGCAAAACATCTTGCTACAGAATTTTCTAGTGCAGAATTCCCTCAGCTTTTCTAGATGCTTGAAAATTTTATAACTAAATATTTTTAAAAATCAGGAAGCATTTATTTGCACCCCCCACACACATACGAAATGATCAAAACTATACTTCACTAAACAAATTATTATTAAAGGAAACTGTTGAGACATAAAGAAAACAATCTAAACTGGAAAGGCAGAAATTCAATAAAATAAAGACCAAGTTGGAAAGGCTGATATTTAGGCATATCTATATTATTGACATAGGTTGGCTCCCCCATTGACCACACATAGTTAAAATTCATAAAATTACAGTGTAAATGGCAAAATTAGTTGGAAAAAGTTTAAAAGTTCCATGGTGCTAGCATATCATGGGTACCAACATTAATTTATAATGGAATAAATCAAAGCTGTCCTGTGTCATATTTAAGCTAAACTCTGTACAAGTTTCTTAGAACATAATCAAATAATCAGTGTGTGACTTCAAACCACAAAAATGTATTCTGTCACAGTTATAGGGACTAGATGATCACAGTCAAGGTTTTGGTGGAACCACACTCCCTTTGAAGAGCTCGCTTTCTCTACAAAGAGTCCTTGACTCTTCCAGCTTCTGGAGGCTCCTTGCAATCCTTTGTATCCTTTCACCTGGAGATGTGTCACTTTAATGGCAGCCTCTACTGTCTCCCTCTTCATCCCTTCCTCTTTGTGCATGGATGATGACCATTGGCTTTAGATCAGATTCAGTATGCTCTCATTGCAAGGACTGAGACCTACCAAGAACCTATTGTCAATAATGTCATATTTTGAGGTTCTGGATGAATTTTGTGGAAACAGTGCTCAAATCACTTGGAGCACAACATGAATAGGAAAATACTACATAAAATAAAGCATAAGTACAGAGATATAAAATACTTTTAAACCCAAAAGAAGCAAAGAAAGAAAATCAAACATTACATTGAATAAGTAGACAAAACAACTAAGAGAAGGCAGAAAATTTAAAGCCTTAATAAATCAGTTATATTGAATGGATACAGACTAAACATTCATTTTTCAGACTGGAAGATGAACTCAACTTTATGTTGCCTGTAAGAGATTAATATGAAAACTAAGAAATGATTAAAGGGTAAAGAATAATAAAATTACATGAACAGTATTAAGAAGAAACGTGAAAGGCTGGGGAGATAGCTCAGTGGGGTAAGTGCTTGCCTGGCAAGCACAAGGTCCTGAGTTCAATCTCTGGTACCACCAAAAAAAGAAAAGAAAAGAAACATGAAGTTGTAGTAAAATTAGAAAAAGAAAACTTGAATTCTTTGCTTTAAGTTATGAAGAATTATTGGTGGTAAACACAAATGATCAACAAGGACGCAAGATTTGAATCATCAGGAAAATATAGCAATTCTAAATTAATAGTCACATCATCATGTAACTTTAAATTTATATAAAAGAAAGTTTAAAGACCCACAAGACAGAAACATTCACAATCTACATTTTCTCTGTAAATAGTGGAGAAATATAACAGGCAAAAAAGATCATAAATACATGTGAATTTATAGAATACAATTAATAAATTTGAATAAACTAACATTTACAGGACACTGCAGGTAGTGCTCACATTACAATTAGCTTTCTCAATACACTTGGAGCACTTACCCATGTCAGCCAATTGGAGTGGCACAGCTGTGATCCAAATTTTTCTAAGTATTGAAGTCATCCATAAGATGTCAACGAATAGACTCGAATAAAATGAGACATCAATAACAAAATATAACTAAACCCAGGCATGGTGGCACATGCCAATAATCCTAGCACTCTGGAAAACTGAGACAGAAAAATTTGCTGTAGAAGCCTAGTCTGGGCTATTTCATGACTTAGAAAGAATTTGTCTTAAAATAAAATAAAATTGTATAAAGGTCCAGTCAGCACAAAACTCCTAAGTTGAACCCATACTACCACCACTACCAATAATAATAATGATAAGAATAACAAAAACAATAATAACAATATAAACAGAATATTCCTGGTCATTCAGAAATTAATAAAGGAACTATAATGATTTGAAAAATACATTCAGGTAAAAGTTAAGTAATACAGGATTTTGAAATGAATGATAACAATAACATGATATTAGACTTGTGTCTCACAGCTGGAATTGTGGGAATTAGAAGAAAATACAGTCTTTTACTTATTAGCATAAGCTAGTAAATCAAAACAACTGAGGTCAATAAACAAGAAAGCAAAAGAGGGAAAAATGGAAGAAAAAAGCAGAAATTAATAAACTAGAGAACAAAGATTTAATAAAAAACAGGATTAAGAGAGCAAGAATTAAAATTTATAAGGCACTAGCAAAGTTGAAAAAGAAAAGAGGAAAACATGAATTATCAATGCCAAGGATAAAAACAGAGATTATTAGATTTTATTCTAATTAAAAGAAAAGATAATATTTGCCAATGAATTTTTTAAAGTTAACAAATAGAAAATTTTCTTTAAAAATTGTGAAATTGTCACAAAGATAGTAAATTTATATAATTCTGTATCTACTAAGGAAATTGAGTCTGTAGTTTAATATTATCCTACAAATAAAATTCAAAGCCCAGATGGCATCCCCAGTGAATTTATCTAAATCTTACACACACAAAAAAAGAGAAACTAGAAAAAGTAGAACACTTTCCAGTTCATTTTATGAGGCCAACATAACCTTGAAACAGTGACCTGAAAGGAGATTTACAAGAGAGAAACTACAGGCCTTTGTGTCTCATGAATATATTTGTAAAATTCTACTGAAAATATTACCAAGACATGGTTTGCTATATTTAAAAATAGGACTCAAAGAGGCCGGGGAGATAGCTCAGTGGAATAAGCGCTTCCCTGGCAAGCGCAAGGGCCAGAGTTCAATCCCCGGTTCCGCC
>NDGM011179689.1:0-11881 GCA_002564305.1 Octomys mimax | reverse complement strand
GGGAATCCATCCTGAATCCTCTTCTCTGATTCCTCTCCCTGTTGCCCTGTCTACTTATAATCCTTAGACCCTCCTGCTGCGGTATTAATTACACTCTTTTGTAATTACCTGTTTACATGTTTATTTCCTTCCTAGACTTGAAGCTTCTTAAATATGGAATATTAATCCCACCACTGTTAATTATGGGAAGTAAGAATGAAGAGGCAGCCAAGGGTGTCCTTAGGTTGTGCTGCTGCCTGGGATTGGGATGATTCTGACTCCTCTTTTCTATTCATGGTGCATCTCACCACTTGTTGTCACTTACATGTCAGTCAAGCGCTTATTCCACTGAGCCATCTCCCCAGCCCCAGTTGTCACTTACATGTCATCATGTGCTGTGCTTAGCCTGGGACAACTCTGGTGAAAAGAAGCACAAGCTGGAAGCACTCCTGGGTACTGTATCCCCTTACTTTCCTGCTAAGCTGGGGAATTCTTCAGGCATCAGAGACTTTGGTAGGCCCCAAAGTGTGGGGTTCTCTGTGCCAGTGCCCCGTCCTTGTTGGAATTTGGGGACATAGGCATGGTCTGCATATGTAGAAGGAAGTGGGCAGAGATGCAGCTTGGGTCTTCACACGAGATGCTCAAAGGTGGACCTCTGGAAGTCAGTCGGCTAGTATAACTGGGAGCTCTTGGCTGCCCTGTGGAGAGGCCTTTTGTCAGAGACATGAATGTTGGACTCCTTGCTGCTTTGCCTTTGTGTGAGAACAGAGCCTGCTTCTTCAGTAGGCTGTGTCTTATTCCTTCTTCTTGTATACATTAGGGGATGTATATCTAATGGATGGATTAGGGGAGCCCAGTAAATGGTCTCTGCTTTCTCAAGGTAGGACCAATTTTTACACTTGCATATAATATCTTTTCTGAGAATATTGTCCAAAAACTAGGTCACTTATTGTAAAGGAAATTAGGCAATAATTAAATTTAACTGGAAGTTACAGTATTGGTGGTTTCATTTTGGAGAGAGTGTAGCTCCCTAATTACTTTATTGCTACAGTTGCCCTGGCTGGTTTTCTTTGGGGCAGGGTAGTTAAGACATAGAGGTAAAAAGTAATGTTTAATAAGTTAGATGATGAATCCTAGACTTGACTTTTTAATTGGCCAACTTTAAGGTGAGTTTGCTTTCCTTTGTGCCCTCTGCTAGAAGCTAACTTGGTTTCTCTACAAAGTTAATCAGCTCAGCCACCTTTTGACAAAGTGTCACAGACTGACAGTACCAGGCTGGGAAAAAAAGCAGGTGAGTTGGTGGTTGTTTTCATGCATGCAGCCTGAGTCATAGACATACAAGACGTAAGTGATCTGCTTCTGTATGTACCCCCTTTCTTATTTTCCCCTGAGGGTCCAGAGAAAGGAGCCCTGCCAAAGGCAAGCCTGCTCTTTCAGCTGTAGAGCTGGTTGGAGAACGCAGGTTAGAGCAGTTCCGCTTTGAGCAATCTGTCACTTGCCACCTTTGGGTAGCGGAGCCCTAAGCTAAGGGAGCAGGAAGAGCTGACCTCTGGCTTGGATTTGCCATCACTGTGCTCAGAGGAGACACTCAGTGGCGTGATAAACTTCACACAGTGCAGGCGGAGGCTTAGTGTGTGGGCTGTGCTTAGTGTGTGGGCTGTGCAGCCTCCTCATATTCCTTTAATTCTAAGCTCCTATTGGAACATCCAGTTCTTGGAGCAAGCCCCGTCCGTGTTGATCACCAGAGCTTCTCTGCCTTGCCCCGCACCACGGGTCTGGGGCTCCTTTTCCTTCCTGCTGCTTCAGCAGGGGAGTTCCCAGGAGCTTGCTGACCCTCTCCAGCAGCTGCCCACTGGCTGTGCTTATCTTTAGTGTTCATAAGGAAAATTTACTCCTCAATCTGGAGATTTCTATCTTCTGTTAAAAGAAAAGCAATTTATTTCTTCTGAAGGCCCGCAGCTATGGTCCAGTGACTCTTTCCTAATAAGAACTTTTCATACTGCCTAAGTCTTCCTTAATTAGGTGGTACAGGGACCAGGCGGCCAGCCCCAGCGAAGCCTTTCTATGTCTTAGTGTGGAAATCACCCATTCCCTGAAGTTGGAGCTGGCTTTGGATTGGAAATTTGCCCAGTGAGGATGACTTTGGGGTTGTGCCTCAAAGTCCTGTCTTGGCACGGTATTGGTGAGTACAGCTGGACAGTTTTTATGAGTAAGGAAAAAAAAATCCAGAAATATTAAAATAGAGTTAAGCCTGGAGATTTCTTAAAGAGTCAAGAAGGATCCCACAGAGCACATTTTAGCTTGTTAATAAGGAAGCCAAGTGCAACGGGCCTGTACATGACCTGCTCCTACACTATATCAATATATAATTACCATATATTTTCCAATCTGCCCTTAGGAGACGTGGCAGGTAAAATAGATTGAGAGGAAAATAATGGTGCTTGCTGCACAATATATTAGATTGATATCTGCTAAAAGTTGAACAGGCTCTTGGCAGGATGAACGGAAGGCCTGGAATGTTCTAGTGCAATTGAAACAAAGTGACTGTTTAAGCTCTTTGTTCTTTTAAGTACCTGGTATACAAGCCTGTGCAGAGAGAGCAGAACACATTGGTTTATCAAGACGTCCCTGTGTTAAAGGTAGGCGGTCTTGCTGTGCTCGAGCAGGGTGGGGGACATGCTGTGTGCTCTGTGAAGAGCTGGCATCTCCACCTCTCCCTCCAGGCCTCCTGTGCCAAGAGCAGCACCTAGGTCTGTGCTGCCCTTGGGATTGGCAGGGTCCTTGGGATTTGGCTTGGTAGGGCTGGAGTTAGAGTCCTGCAGCTCTCTGCACCAGACCAGAACTATCTGTGAGCTGTTTTCTCCTATTCTTCCTCATTTTCAAAGTGTGTGCGTTATATGTCTGTGTGTGTGTGTGTGTGTGTGTGTGTGTGTGTTTTGTGTTTGATTAAACCACCTAAAGAATTGCCCTACTTTTTTTTTTTTTACACGTTACTCTTTGGTTTCTGTTCCTGTGATAGTAATATATATTAAGTAATATACTTTGATATGCATGTTTTATGCTTATAATTAGTGTACATATACTCTTTTCAATCCTGACTTCCCCATTTCTTAGTGCTTACTTAGATTACACACTAATTATTTTAAATTAAGATAGCCTACAATTTTGTCATGTTGGTTTACTTTAATCATGTTGATTAGACTTTAAATAAGCATGAAGGAGCCTGTGAAGTACTCAGCACAATAACTGGTTTATTAATTCCTTTGTGTGTTCATTCACAGGACAGATATTTGTTGAACATCTAGTCTGTGCAAGGCATCAGTGAGAGGCAGAGAGCAGCAGCATGGTTCTTGCCTCTCCAAAGCTCCCTGTCTGGAGAAGAGGGGAGCACAGGACACCATGCCACATCTCCCTGCAGCTGCAGGTCCCTGGTGTGAAAGCCAGAAGATGATCTCACTTGGAGTCATTGGGAGTTTACTCTGAATGATTTAGAGAGTTAGTGATAGAATGTCTCAAGATTAAAAAATAATAATAAAAAAGGAATGAGGATGTAACTCAGTGCAAAGGCCCTGGTTCAATTCCTACTACTACAAAATTTTTTGTTTTGTTATGTAACAAGCACAAGAGGCTCTATTTGTACTATTTCTTTAAAATTTCATTTTAGATTTTATAGCTGTCTGAAAAGGGTCATGCAAATATCTATCACTTTAAACATTTTTGGTGAGAACATTCAAAATCCTCTCTTCTAGCTGTTTTAAGATATACACACAATATATTATTAACCATAGCCACTGTACTGTGCAGCAGAACATCAGAAACTATCTCTGCCATCCACCAGGGGCAGGACCTCCCCTTTCTGTCTCCATTATTCCCCACTGGTGTCTGGTAACCCCCACTCTTCCACCAACTTCTATGGATTCAACTTCTTTGTTTCCCACCTGAGTGAGTTCATATGGTATTTGTCCCCCTGTGGCTGAAATATTCCACTATGTCCATACTCTTCATCCACGTTGCTGCAAATGACATAGTATCTTGTGTTTCAATGACGGCATGGTGTTCCAGTGTGCATGCCACATTTTTCTATTCCACCCAGCTCTCAGCCCATTCATGGACAAAGCCAGCACCGTGGTCCTGTCACCTCCCAAGCCCTACCTGTGAGTGCGTGAGGCTTTGGGGAGCATCTAGACGTAAGCTGTGCGAACACCTTTCCAAAGGCAGGAAGAGCATGGACAGAATAAGGAGCTCATCTATTGTTCACCTGGGTTTGACAGTTAGCAGGACATTTCCTTTTTCTTTTTATTAATATGTGTTTGTAGTACATAATAATTATATTCACAAAGTATTTCCTTAATCTGGTTTCCTCTACTTTTGCACATGGAGCGCCTGCTTCTACATGCCTGCTTAGACACAGGTCAGGTTGGGGTATTTCAAAATGATTTCAAACATTATTTTACTCCAATCCAGTTGGGGCTTTAAAAAAATATTATTATTATGCCATTATCATATCTAAGAAGGTTAATGATGATCCTCATCACCCTCCCATGATCTACCATTGTTCAAACTTTCCTAATTTTCTCGAAAAAGCTTTTTTAAGAGTTAGTTAGTAGAGTCCAAAAAAGACTTATACATTGTATTTGACTATTTCTTTTCAAAGAAACTCTTCTCTGTGAGCTGTTTACTGACTGAAGAAATGGGCCATGAGTCCTGTACAGTTTCATAGATCACATTTTAAGTGATACTGGCTTCCTCTTTGCTGTTTGTTACTAATCTCTATTTCTAGAAATTCTGGAATGTTGTTTGCTGGCACTTGTGCAGACACACATTGTTATGGAGAAGGGTGTCAGCCACATGGAAACACCCCAGGAAAACTGTGCACTTACACACTCACCTTCATTCCTTTTTTTTTTTGTGGAACCAGGGATTGAACTCAGGCCCTTGCACTTGCCAGGCAAGTGCTTATTGTACTGAGCCATCTCCTTGGCCTCCTTTCATTTCTTTTCAATGAGTGGTGTTAGCATGAGATAGGCATACTACAGACTCAATGGTGCAAAAGGAAATTCTCATCTTTGAGGAGCACGAATTCTAACTGGGACGGAAAAAAATGTGCTAAAGAGTTCTGGATGTTGGATCATATCTAACTGGGTAGGGACAGAAGAGGCATCTGGAAAAAGATAATATCTCATCCTTTTATATATGCATTACTGCTGGGTTTCTCTCCAGGTTTATGCTTGAGAAATTTAAACTTCAAATTCATGTTAATGGTCCCTGAAGCTGGGCCTTTGGGGGGAAATTAGCATTAGATGAGGCCATGAGGGTGGCACCTCCATGATGATTGTAATAGCTTTGTAAGAAGAGGAACAGGGACTAGAGGTAGCATATTGCTTTGTCTCATCACATGAAGCCCTCTGTCATGCTACGACATATAGCAAGGGGGTCCCACCGGATGCTGAGAACATGCTGATGTCATGCTCTTGTATTTTCTGGGCTGTAAAACCCTGAGTCAAACTTTGTGTTCTTTAATGATTGCTTGTTGCTAGAGAAAAAGAAAAAGTTGACCATAATAATTACTTTTAGGTTCTGGCACTTTAAAAGCCATGATAAGCATTTATGATAAAGAAATAATACAGAGCTACATAGAGTCAAAGATTTTGCACTTATCCTTTTAAATCTAAGCTTCAGAGATCACCAATGTCAATAGTTTAGAAGATACATTTGCATCTTTGAGCCAAAAATTTTTAAGCTGGGAGTGTCACTGGGTGGGATTCAGAAAATTCGCCCAAAGAGGAGGGAGACGTCACCTTAGTTCATTGAAGTTGACTATCCCAAGGAAGAATTTTAGAACACATCAGTAAGAGGCATAGAAAGCTCTTTATTAGGTGGTATTGAAGTACGTAATCATAGAAAAGATTGTGGGCCTTCAAGCGAAGGGTGCATTGTGGTCCGTAGCTGGGAATATTTATAAGTTTTCAGAGTGAAAATCTGTGGAGTATGTGAATCTATAGAAAGTGAGGGTTCAATTTACAGGTAAAAGGCATATTTTATAGGGAAAAACCTGTAAAAATAGATTAGGCCCAATCCGTTCTGTTTTTAAAGATGGGTGATTGAAGCTGTTTATTTTACAGTCTTCTTAAAATAAGACTTCTGTGTTTTACTTTCTCAGCTAAGCTAATTTGTGGACTACCTCTAAGGGATTTGGGTGTGAAAGTGTAGGAAGCAACAATCAGAACAGCAAGCAAGCAAGCAAGCAAGCAAGCAAGCAAGCAACCTAGGGAGATACAGAAGGCTGGGGACCACAGCTGTGGATGAACTTGGGGAACTGACCCTATCCTGAAGTTGTGCTTTTCTTATAAGTACAATTTTAAAAATATGATTTTTCTGATTTCCTTTTCACTTATCCTTATTTCTTCTCTCCTTTTTAGGAGGACCCTCTGTGTGTGGCCAGGATGGATGAGGGCCTTTTCTTTGGGCCTCCTGCTAAGAAATGTCTTCATCCTGTGGGCACCTTGAAGCACAGAGCTGGAGGAGTTTGCTGTGACTTTGTTGGGATGTATGTGGCTGCAAGGAGGTCCAGGGAGGATGAAGAACACATGTGAGACCAACAGCTGTAGGAATGAAGAGAGGGGACCCATATGGCAAAGGGGCTTGAGAGGGTTGTTTTCTCACTGAGAATCTGTTGCCACATACTGGAACAACGGCATTTGCTCACTATTTCCTACACTTTGTCCTCTCTGCGTTTGCTTTACCAGCCTGCACATGGGTTGGCAGCAGCTGGTTACAAGCACTGCTTTCACTCAGGAGGGTTCTGTGGTGGAGGCCAGACCCAGCAGGACTCATGACCATGAATTTGTAACTAATGAGCATGAGAGGGAAGCAGCAGCCTGTGTGTGCCATTCCTGCACAGCTGCTGTGAGGGTGAGGGCCCAGGAAGTCTGTGGTACTGCCAAAGATGAGGCAGCAGAGTCAGGGATAACCTGAGGAGTTGCAAATATCTAGGTTAAAATTCCAGTTTCACCAACTATGTGGTCTTGGAGGAGTGGATAAACTATGCTGCACCTGTGAAGTAGGTCTGATACCTGCCTTATGCAGCCCCTAGGATAATGAAATGAAAGAACATGCACTTAGCAAGCACTTGGCAAGTGCATTGGAATGACTGAGGTGGTTCTTGCTACAGTAAGATATGATCTCGTGTATCCCTCCTGAAGTTGTGGAGCAGGATAGTTTTGAGACCCTCCTGGCCCTTCAGGTTGAACCTGCAGTGTTGTTGAAGACCTGACATCCAGCGAGCAGCAAGGAACAGTTCCTGACTGATACAAACTCCTCTGCTTTAGTGAATCAGGCTGTGACTATTCTTTCTTAGCTCTTTATTTTACTTTTTGTCCCTGCCATGAGATCCTTGATGTGTGTTTTAATGGGATCTCATCCAGGGCAGGGCTTGGCTGCAAGGCCCGCATTTCATATTTGTTTGTCTGTCAATCCATCAGGCCTGACAGCGATGGCACCAACCTTACATCCCACTTAGCTCTGGGCTTGCTATGATCCATGCCTTGGTGCCCAAAGGGACACTGTATTTATAGCATCCTGTCTGTTTGTCTTCTGCCTTAACCTTGAAATGGTGGCTTTAACTGATTTTGTTAACTCTGCCTTGGGGACAGATGGTTGATTTTTGCCATTCCTTTCTCACCCTGATCTATTTCTCTGAAAACAAAACCTCTTCATCTCTGAGGAAGGACTTTATGTTTCCACTTGCTCACATCCTGATTGGAAACAGTGCCTGTGGGGGAGGTGGGCTGTGTGGAGTAGAATATGCCAGAGTTTCCCACTCTGCTTTTCCTGGAGCAAGTGCCTGTGCATGGAACTGGGGCAAGGAGGAAGCATGAGAAAGCTGTCTTTCTCCTTTGGGTACAAGGATGTCAGTCCTGCTAATATTAAATTGCTTAGATGCAGCTTCCTTGTTTGGCATTTTCTAACATTCAGAAACTCTGGTTTCAGAATTCTGGGATATTAAATCAGGGACCTTGTTAGACTTGCTCCCTTAGATGCTAAGACTTTCTTGAATGTGTTTGGAGGCAAAGGAGTAGCTAAAGGGGAGGTTTAAGAAAGTGGACAGCACATTGTCTAGGGGCTTCTTGCAATTGTTCTCAAGATAGTATGTTGACATGAAATTAAGATAGTGGTGCACACATCTTCAGGCAGCAGTGTGAAATAAGCAGTGGAGGCATCAGTGGTCAGATGGGCAGATGAGGAAATAAGGTAGTCTGTGGGGAGACACAGTTGCAATGTGCTTGTCCCCCACCTGCCAAAGAGGTGGACATGATTCACACTGCTTGCCTATAGTTTTGCTGGCACCCACTTTTCATACTAGTCATCTGTGCCTATGTTTTTTGGAAACACTGAGACCCAGAAAGCTTTATTTTTTCTTTCAACTTGATTTAAATCTGAAATTTTGTGAAATGTCCACATGTGGAGATTATGAGCGAGTAGGAAGATGTAGCTTCTAGTATTCAGGATATTCTTTTTTTTTTTTTTTTTTTTTTTTTGCAGAACTGGGATTGAACTCGGGTCCTTGTGCTTGCCAGGGAAGCACTTATTCCACTGAGCCATCTCCCCAGGCCCGTATCCAGGATGTTCTGTGGTACTGTGTGCACATGCGCCACTCGAAGCCTCCTAGAGACTGGATCTTGGAGCTGAGATACATCTCTGGTACTTTAAATTGTTCAAAAAATTTTTTTGAGACAGAGCCTTGTTAAGTTGATTGGGCCATTCCCAAACTTACCATCCTCCTGCCTCGACCTTCCAGAGTTCTTGGATTCTAGGTATGTATTACTTTATTGGGCTATTTGCACGTAATTTGATATGTAGTCCATGATAAATATTCAACATCTATTAAAAAAAGAGGGTTTTTAGTCTCAACCAGAAACTACTCAAAACCAATAACCCTTGACCCTTACCCTAGTGCAAGCTGACAATGAGTTCTGTCCTCTGCAAGGTGGGCTTTAAGATTTAGCTCTTATTGATGCTACATTCCCTTTGCAGGACACAAGAGTGGTCTGTTTTTACTACAAATACTCAGGGCTCCTAGCTGACCGAGAAATTATCACTGAGAAAGTTGCTGGTCATGAGAAGTTCTAGTTCTTGCACTCTAATTAAGGGTTTTAGGTTAGAGAAGAAAGGTATCAGAATATTCCAATGACTGTTAGTCATGACTCGTCAACCAGCATAGATTAAGAAACACCTAATAGATTAGTGTAGCACAGTTCTGAGTGTATCTGTGGATGATTAACATGTAGACTAGCAAACAAAGGGGAAGATGCACCATGGTGGTGAGTGACACCAGCTATGGACTTGTAGCCTGAGTGGAATAAAAAGGGAAAAGCAAATGTGCTGATTTTGAAGAGACCAGTCTTCCTGAGAAGGTTTATTCTTTGTTGCTGTTCCCTTTGGGAATAGATTTGCAGGCCTCCAGCTTCTTCAGAGACCTTTGCATACATGTACCTTACACTGAGCTTCTTGGCCTTCACCATGGACTTGGGCTGCATCTGAATTCCTTCTTCTGCAGCTTCTGTCTCCTTGGACTGAGCAGCTACGTGTACCCATGGCCATAGTGGACTCTCTGGTCTCTGATCCTGTAAGCCTACCTCATAAATCATTGATGAATTTGTCTAATTGACTTAATGACTTCCACTCTTTAATAGGATCAGAGTCAACATTGCTGTGGTCTCCTTTTGACGATATAGAGAATACTACTGATAGTGTATGGAGTGAAGAGTTTACAATAATATGCAGCGTAGATTCATTTAGTTATCTAAATTTGCTATTTGTGAAATGTACAGAATTTAGTTACTTTATTTAAAATATTTTGAACATATTTGGAAAGTAGGAAATATAATCATGCTGGCTGGTTTCTCTTAGCATCTCTGGACAAACTACTAAGGGAAAATAACAAGCTCAAAGACTCAAATTCTGAGTTTCAGACATGCTTAAACCACCTAAATGCTTCTAAAGTGTGTTCTGAAGGAAACTCTTTTCTCCTCTAGCCATAGGGCTAAACACAAGCCCACATACTGTGAGTGGCTGAATTACAGTGCAAGTTTAATGCATAGCCTGAAAGGGTATCTGTAGTTAAAGTGAGAGCACTGATTAAAAAAGAATGGGATCCCATAAATTGAGATGGAGATGGTTTAGAGGAACCCAATGAGAATAGGAACATTGAACTACTATATTCTGATGAGATTATTTTGCCAGAGGATGAGATTTCCTCACCCTCAGTGGCAGAGACATCCTGTTCCCATCCCCTGTGGTGCTGGCCTTTTCTCCTCTGCATGAGGAGACCAATCCTGTGTTGCCTATGGAAACAGCGTGACCTTTCCCAATGCAGTTATCAAGCAAGACAACGTCAACATTCTACCCTCACCACCCACTTGGCTTCTAGGTCTAAACCAGGCTCAAATCTCAAGAAGCTCCTAAAGGTGAGGTGCATAGCATGACCCATGAAGAAGTATATTACATTCCTAAGGACTTCCTGAGCTTTCTAATTTGTACAAGCAAAAATCTGGGGAATAAATATAGGCAGGGATTCTAAGGGTGTGGGGTAATGGCATAATGAATGTAAAACTAGACCAGGCTGAATTTCTGGAGAGGTGCCCAATAATCAGAGATTTAATGTCATAGCTTATGGAATTAAAATATGCCAATAGCTTATTTGGTTGGTTGACTGAATGATGGATCAAAAGATGGCCCACTGTGAATGAGCTGCGGATGTCTGACCTTCCTTGTTTTACTGTTGGTGAGGGTATTCAAAGGCTCAGGGATATGGGAATGGTAGAGTGGAGTTGCCAGGTAAATCCTCAATACTGTGTACTTCTCCATGCCGAAGGGTCCAGAAAGCATGCTATTCACTAATACCTTAAGAAATAGAACTGTGAAGGGAGCATGATCATCCTTGCAGAGCTCCGTTATCACTCTTCTTTGTATGCCAGATCTTGCTGTGGGTGTCCCCTGTCACTCAGGTGGGAGACTTCAATGTGATGGCTATAATTGGATCCCTGGAGTGGAAGGGGCAAAGGGGTAGTGCTTAACCACTAACCACAAGCTGGGCATATTTACTATAATGGACAGCAGGAACAAAGCAATGATTAGAATAGTCTGACACATGTAGATCTGTGGTGTTGGCTAATCATGGTATTCCTACAAGTGAAACAGACCAGAAGCCTACTAAATTTTTACTAGATTTATGTAATCAGAAAATTTTTAGGCTAAATGAACAAAAATATGCCTTAAATGATAGCAACAGTAAATCACAGCCTCTCAACCAATTCTCAAATTTGAACTAGTTTACTCAGAACCCTTTAGCTTAAGGGGTGGCCAGGTCTCCAGGGAAGGCTCTGATGCACCACTAAAAAGTCATACTGTCAGTTCTTTTCCCGTTCTTGCCTAAGGGACCAATGACCTTTTACAGGGTGATTGTGCACTGGGGAGAAGGAAATGCTCAGACATCTTGGGGACTACTAACACTGGTTCTGAATGAATGCTGAATTCCAGGTGATCTTAAATATTGTTGTGGTCCTTCATTAAGAGTACGGTGCTAAGCAGATCAGGTGATCCATGGTAGTTTAGCTGAGCTCTAACTCATAGTGGGTCCCAGAGCCATTCTGCAGTCATTTCCCATTTCCAGGTTGCATAATTGGGGTATGTAGTAGATTTCTAACAGGTGGTCAGCTTATTACACTCAGCTGAATTAAACTAGTATGGTGCTGGGTGTGGGAGGCCCACCTGAGGATTGTTGTCAGCAGCATAAAGGCAGAACAGGAGAAGCTGCCCAAACGCTGTTAGGGGTGCTCTTTGGAGAAGCTGTTGGGAGCTGCTAGTTCTCTTGGGCTATTCTGCTGGAGGACCCCGTCATGCT
>NDGM011179680.1:0-26542 GCA_002564305.1 Octomys mimax | reverse complement strand
GCCAGGGAGATGGCTCAGTGGAATAAGTGTTTCCCTGGCAAGCGCAAGGGCCTGAGTTCAATCACTGGTTCCACCAAAAATATAAATAAAATAAAATATCATTCAGCATTATCTGCTTGAGAAAGCTACATGAAATTCGCAGAAGACTTATTTTTAGTGTAAAAGACACATGCTGTGTTTGAGAACTTCTAGGATGCAATGGTCCATTCACAATTAAAGTGGTAGAGTTTCAGCTAAATATGTCATATTGTTCACATTTTAGTTGGACTATTCAAAGAATCAACAGTTTTAGCTGGTAATCTCAAACTCTATGCCATGATATTTGAATGACTTTTATCTTCCTAGTTGCAAATGCATTCTGATATGGAGATCTTCAGGAATCCACAGAATGTCTTTACTCAGGGCAATATCCTAAATAAAAAATACCTGAAATTCTTATTGGCTAGTTAAGTGGTTACCTAGATAAAGCATTCATTTAACCTCCCTAACCTCCATGTTTTAATAGAACCTGATAAAATCTGTATTTTTATATTTGTTGAAATAAATAGAACAGCATGGAATTAGAATAAAGATTGTAGCAGTTTCTTTTTCATTGCTTGATCACATTCACCAGACAGTTTCCAGGCAGACTTCAAACTAAGTTTTGAAGATGTTTTCAATAGAGTAAAATAATGAGCAATACTTCCAGCCACCTACACTCTCAGCCTGTAGAAGCTTAAGCAGCTCAGTGGTTCGCAAATTTTACTCCACTTTTAAAATGTTATAAATTTACTTTTCTGCACTCATACCTGGTTTTATACTTTGGTTTATTCAAATAATATACACAACCTATATAGAGATTTATCATTTTTAATACATAGTATAATGTAAAATATATTAGATATATAAATTTTAAAAATTATGAAATCAAATTAAATATTGCCATTAGTCCCCTTCTGGATACTCCCTTTCCTTCACTTCAAACACACTTCTTGCATCATTCTTATCACTTTCTCAAGCAGGTCTGGGACTTGTCTTTCATGGATGTTTTTAGTTACACTTCCATGTGTCCCTCAAAATCCTGAATTGATTCAAAAGTCTTTCTTTTCTTTTCTTTCTTATTTTTTTACATGTGTTTGTCTGGTTTATTTTACTTCAGAGAATGGCCTTAAGATGCATCCATTTAGCTAGGAATGTTTCAAGGGCATCCTTCTTAATGACAGAGTAGTAGTCCATTATGTAAATAAAGCTGTATCTTTACCCATTCATTAGTTGATTAGCATCTGGGTTGTTTCCAAGATGTAGCTATTACAAACTGTGCTACTATAAATGTGAGAGTGAATATATTACTGTGGTATGATGCTTTTAGTTCTCAAAAGGCTTACATGGTCCTTTTTACTTTGCCAAAGACCTAGAAGTTGCATGGCACCTGATCCAGTGAATAAGGTGAAGACACACTGCAATGTTGTTAACAGCTTGATTTCCATTGTATAGCAGTGGGCACAAGGATTGATCAAACCTGGTAAAATTGTTTACTCACAAAAGAGGACTTCCAGAAATGCTTCACAATGTAGCAATTGCAATGGGATAGGTGTGTTAGAAGTGGGAGTGTGGGCTGGAAAGATATCTCAGTGGTCTAAGCACATGCTCAGGCAAGCTCATAGAACAGGATTCAATTCTCAGTACTGCCTGCCGCACTGGCTCCAACCTTAGATGCACTGAGCCAGTGACAGAGTCTGGGCATGGTAGTGCATGCCTGCAATCCCACTGCTGGGGAGACTGAAAACAGGAGGGTCACTATGAGTCTGAGCTGCATAGTGAGACTTTGTACCACATATATAAAAATAAAAATAAAAAATAAGTGGGAATGTGTGCAATAAAAAGGGTGGAGCGGTTGGTGGTAATTTGTCTTTTACTGAATATATTTTCATTAAAGTTCACCATACATTTCAATAATACCTTTTATTTAGTTAACATTTAACTGTTTCATGTAACAATATTTCAGGTGTATCTAAAGATATTTAAGGGCTAGGGAGATGGATCAGTGGAATAAGTTCTTCCCTGGCAAGCGTAAGGGCCTGAGTTCAATCCCTGGTTCTGCAAAAAAAAAATGTATCTTTATTATTATTATTATTATTATCATCATCTTCATTATCATGATCATGATCATGATCATCATCATCATCAGTTATTTGACATAGTGTCTTGCTCTGTAATTCAGGCTAGGCTTGAATTCACTACATATCCCATACTGGCCTCAAACTTGTGGCCTCCTGAGTACTGAGTCCTGAGAGCTGGGATTATAGGCATGTTCCATCATGACCAATTTACATGCAAGTTTCATCCTTTGCTTATTTGTTAAAATGGTAGAGAAAACACCTAATACTGAAATTTATGTGCTAGACAGTATGAACAGACTTGTCTTTAATATATTTTACTGATGTAATTTCAAGATAGTTTTTTTTAAATTTAGTACAGGGTCTACAGGGTCTCACTACAGAGATTGGACTCAGTGATTCTCCTGTTTTTAGAATTCCAAGTGCTGGGAATACAGGTGCAGGCCACCACACTCAGTCTCAGTCACTGTCTCAAAGCACCCCTGCAGTGGGGCTCATGATAGCTGTGTCTATTTTTCACTTCTTTGCTGTGCAGAAAGTTCCAATCATAGAACCTTTTTGTCAATGCTTAATGTTTTCAGTTATTTTTTAAAAATTTCTATTACCATAATGGTTATAAGATAGCTTTACTTTTTTTTTAATGATTTAGTACAAGGTCTACAGGGTCTCACTACGTAGATCAGACTTGCAGTGATCCTCCTGTTTTCAGACTCCCACACACTGGGATTACAGGCATGCACCACCATGCCCAGTCTCAATCGCCGTCTAAGTACGACTGTGGGGTGGGGTCAGAATGGCAGGCCCAGGGATCGAACCTAGCCACTGTGCTCTGCCTAGGCAGGCACTTTAGTCCACTGAACTATCCAGCCAGCCCTTACTTGATGGTTTTAACTTTGTGATTTACAGCACTAAACAGCCATGCATATATTAGTTCAACTTTTTAATTTATTGGTGTTATATCTTTTAAAAAGTTTTGTTGATCTTGTTAAAAAATTTAATGTGTCTTTCTAAAATTTTTATATGTGTATGTGTTACAGCATCTTGCTACAAAGCTGATTCATAGTGAACCTCCCGTTTTTAAGCATTTATGATGGCTTCTGATGTACATATCTTTTTTTTTCTTCTAGTAGGTATTATACACATGGTCTTCATATTAACCTGCATCTTGGGCCCTTTACTACTTTTTATTTTGGGACAGGTCTCACTGTATCTTTAAATTGCCCTTGCTGGGCTTGAATTTGAGATTGTCTTTACTCAGAATACCAGAATGCTGCTATTACAGGCATGTGATACTATGCCTGAATGAATGAAATGTCTTGATATATATTTTAATTTTTAAATTAATTATTTATTTATGTATTTGGTACAAGGTCTCACTATGCAGCTCGGGCTTGTAATGATCCACCTGTCTCAGCCTCCCCAGCACTGGGATTACAGGTGTGAGCCACTGTGCCAGGTTCTGAAACCTGCTTGTCATGCAGTACCAGCAATTGAATTCGGATCCTTAAACTTGCCAGGCAAGTGCTTAGATTGTCAAGCTATCTCCCCAGGAATAAAATGTCCTTTTTAATGAAAACAAAATTTCACTATTTTTCTTTAGTGTTTTTATGTTGTACCTAATCATGTCTATAGCACAGCCATAAAGCTATTTTATTATATTATCTAAACACTTTCACTTATTTTCATATCACTTGTATTTAAGTCTAAATTCTAGGTTTACATCCCATAGTTTCCACACAGTTTACTAGAAGAAAACGTGTTCCCTAATGAACAGCTCTGCCACCTTTGCTGGATTTCAGGTGGCCATATATGTGTAAATCTATTTCTACAGTCTCAAATCTGTTTCACTTGTCTATTTTTCTTTATGCTCACAGCAAAAGGAAATATTTGAAATTAAAATATCACAGTACTAATCAATAATATTTAATACATTAAACTTTTAAAAATGTGTTCTTTTCAAGATTGTGTGGGATAATGTTGATCCTTTACATGTCCAAATAAATTTTATTTTAACTTTTTTTTTTTTCGGTATCAGGGATTGAACTCCAGACCTTGCACTTGCAAGGCAGGTGTTTAAGCCACTGAGCTATATCCCCAGCCCCCTACATAAATATTTCTTCCTTTTTTCCCCTTATTTATTACAGGGTCTACAAGGTCTCAGTATGTAGATCAGACTCATAGGGATCTGCCTGTTTTCAGCCTCCCAAGATCTGAGATTACAGGTGTGTGCCACCGCACCCAGTCATATTTGTAGTCTCAGCACACCTCATGTGCAGGGCCAGCACTGCATGCTGGGGGTGGGACTCAGGTCCCTTCGCCTGACTAAGTATCTTTAGTCTGCTGAGCTATCAGGATGGCTCTCTCCCACATAAATTTTAAAATGCAGACAAACACACACGCCCTTCATACACGCAGCTGAGATTTCATTGGCTTTAAAAATCAATTTGGGGAATTTCAAGCTTTATGATTTTGAATCTGTCAAATTATAAATATGATATATTTTCAGTTGCACAGGTTTGCCTTAATTCCTCTTATTCATAATGTCTGTTTCTGCTTAACAGTTTCACTATATTTTATTTTATTTATGTGCAAGTATTTCATGTTTACTGATTGTATTTATTTATTTATTAGTTACTTTGTGGTACTGGAGATTGAACACAAAACCTTCCCACTGAGCCACATCCACATTTTTTTGTAAAATTCTTTTTAAATTCTAAGACAGCATCCCAATATATTGCCAAACAGCATTGGGTTGGACTGTATGTTGTGATATTCCTATCTCATCACCCCAGAATGCTGATTACAGATATATCCTGCCACACCTGCCTAAACTGGTAATATTTTTAAATATAATTTTCCAATTGTTTATTTCTGAAGTATACAATTAACTCTCGGATACTAATGTTATGCCCAGAAACTGTTAAATATAGTTTAATTCTAATAGTTCTACCTGTGGATATAGCTCAGATTTACAGTGCCTGCCTGGTAAGTACAAGGTCATGAGTTTGATTCCAGAAAACCATTACTAGAAAAAGTAATGGTTCACCTGAGATTCTTTGAATTTTATATGTACATTTAGTCTGAGACAGCAAAAAGCTTTGTTCTCTATTTCAAACCTTAAAACAAATAGTTAATCTTTTTGAATTATTACACTATTTCTTCCTACTGACTATATATAGATACATTTTATCAGAATAAGGAAGTTATCTGTAATTATTAGCTCCCCAAGAGACTTGTGTGTGTGTGTGTATTTGTGTGTGTTGGACAGAGACAAAAACTTCTTTTTTCCATTACATTTTCTGCATCTATTTGTGTCTGTTTTTTCATTTTCTCAATTTTGAAAATCATTGTGTTAACACTTTTATTGTTACTTTTTGGGTGTACATAGTATATTTTGATTCTTCTTTTCACTCCATCCCCTCCTCTCCTTTCAATCTCCCTTTCAGTCCTTACTTACAAAGCTTTGTTTCCATTTGTTTTTCTAGTTTCTTTCTTTCCTTTTGCTCCCCTTCTCCCCTTCCTGATTCCTCTTCCCATTTAAATATTTTGTTCCCATTTTTCAATGTCCATTACATACTTTGGTCATTATTTACATTTTCAGCTTCTACACTAGAGAAACAATGCAAAATTTAAACTGAATGTCTTGTTCGTTTCACGAAAGTCTATGACTTCACGGTGCATCCATTGACCTATAAATACCTCAAGTTTATTATTCCTTATGCTGGATATTTATCAGACTAAGGACTAACATTTAGAATATATAAAGAACTCAACAACAACAACAATAAATTTAAATGCCCAATCTAAAAATGGGCAAGTGAAATGCATACATACTTCATATAGCAATATATGCATACCCATGTTCATAGTAACAATTTGTAATAGATATATCTTTGAAACAGCACAAACACCCATCAACCATGAAAGCATAAAGAAAATATGGCATTTTTATCAATTACATATTTTAATGTTATAAATCACAGTAATTGGTGTTTTCAAGTGTTAAATCAAACCCTTTTCTCTCCCAAAACATTCAACATTTTCTATTATTCTCAATTGGGCTCTATATTACTTTGTATGTGGTACAATTAATACCATTTTAACAGTTTCTAAAATATTTCATTTTATAATATAGTTGCATTGATTAGATCCAAGTTAAAAGACATTGAGATTGTTTGCACAGCTTATAGTTATTTAAATAAAGTTAATGCTGAAGACTAAAACTAGACCCATGTCTATTACCATGCACTAAATTAAAATCAAAATGGATCAAAGATCTACATATTAAAACAGAAACACTAAATATAGTAGAATAGAAAGTAGGTCTCACCTCTACAGGTGTAAGCAAAGAGTGTATGAACCAAACCAAGACTTCAAGGAATCAATAACTGGGATCTGATCTACTAAAAAGCTTTTGCACTTCAAAAGAAATCAACAGAGTGAAAAGGCAACCCAAAGAGTGAAAAAATGTTTTGGCCAATTGTCCCTAAGATGAAGGGCTTTTATCTAGAAGACAAAAATAATTTAAAAAGATCAGATACCTCCAAATCCAAAGCACCAATCAAACAATGGTCATCTGAGATAAATATACACTTCTCTGATGAAGAAATACAAATGGCAAATTAATATATGAAAAAAAAATGTTCAACATCCTTAGTCCTTAGATTGAAGCAAATTATACCAACACAGAGATTCCATCTCACCCCAGAAAGAATAGCTAGCTTCAAGAAATCAACCAATAACTAATGCTGGAAGGGTTATATGGAAAATGGCACCCTTCCTCCATTGTTGGTGGGAGTGCAGACTGGTACAGTCTCTATGGAAATCAGTGTGGATATTCCTTAACAAACTAGGATTAGAGCCTCCATTCTGCTAAGCTATTCCCCTTCTTTGTATTTTCCTGAAAGAATGCAAAGCAACATATTAAAGCATTTATGTGTATTCATGGTTATAGCATCACAATTTTTTTTTCTTTTTTCTTTTTTTCCTTTTTTTTGCTGAACCAGGGATTGAACTCAGACCCTTGCACTTGCCAGGGAAGTGCTTATTCCACTGAGCCATCTCCCTGGCCCAGCATTACAATTTTTAATAGTTAAGTATTGGAAAGAATATAAATGCCCACTGACCAGAAAATGGATAAAAATGATTTGCTATTATTATACAATGGTATACTACTTAGTCATAAAGAAGGATAAACTTGCAACTATTATAGGTGAATTGATGTAACTTGAGACCGTACTCATAAATGAAATAAATCAGACTCATGTGTAAACATCATCATCTCCCTTCTGTGAGAAACTGAAAGAGTAAATAAGGTTTAAAGTGTACAGAAGATATTTTGAAATACAAAGATGTTACTCAAGAGGAAAAAAAAATTAAGATAGGGAAAAGTAGAAAGGATGGAAGGAAGAAGGAAAAATGCAAGTAAGTTTTAATATTAATGTCTCATAGCTCATTGAAAAAGAAGACATGCTAATATTGATTAGAGAAATTTAATCCCCATATCTTGTACTATGAATAACTATTTAAGGTTAACTACATGCAATGTATTAACTACATGCAATGTTATTCTCCCATTATTTTGTTTTGAAATCTCATTTTACTTTTTTTCAGAAAATAAAAATAATAAATAAATAAAATATCTATACATATTGGAAATATCATTGTATATTATATATATATATATGTATATTATTTAGTAGAGGGTCTACAGAGTCTCAGTACATAGATTGGACTCATAGTGATCCTTCTGTTTTCAGCCTCCCAAGCACTGGGATTACTGGTGTGAACTGCCACACTCAGTCTTAATCGCTGTCTCTGCACACCCCAAGGGTGGAGCTGGCACAGCACACCAGGGATCACTGAGTCCCAGTCCCTGAATATGCCTAAGCAGGTGCTTTAATACACTGAACTGTCTGGCCTTTATAATTAGATTTTAAAGGAGAGTGATAGGCAAAACTTTTGGATATTTTAACAGCTATTATCAAGTTACTTTCTTAATATATTTCAATACTTCACCAGCATGTAATACAAACATTATTTTGTCATACCCTTTATAGCACTAAATATGAGCTTACATTTCCTTCTAGCTGACAGATAGGAAGTGTTAACTCCTTTTGCCTTTTTAGATTATGAGACTGTTGACTACCTTCATATGTCTTTATTGGTTATTTTCATACTCTTTGCAGATTTCTGTCCAGTATATATTGACATTATCTCATTTTTGTTTTACTTTTCAAAATAATTTGTAGACTTTATCAAAATATAAATATTAAACCCTTATAACAGATGCTTCAAAAGTTTTTATTTTATTTTACTGTCCTTATGTCTTACAATGCCTTTGGCTTTACATAAATATTTACCTTTTATGTAGCTGAAAATGCAATGTTTTCCTTGAAGTTATCTGGAGTTAGTGCTGTGACTTGAACTGTTACAAACTCATGTCTTTTTTATTTCTGACTATTGAAGTCTGTAATCTACCTGAAATGCAATTGTATATGTTCTAAGGAAGTCTAACTTCATGAAAATACAATCATTATAATGTACTTGTCAATTTTAGTGACTCAAATAATATATCATAATTTGTGTATTTCCATTTGTTGGATATTATTGTTTTGCCATTTGCATTCTTCCTGTGCCAATACCATACTCTTCTGATTAGAACAGCTTGATAATATAGAAAGTAGTATGTCACAGTGCTTGTGGTTTTTCTGAATTCCTGAAATCTTTTCATGGTTTTATTCTTTTAAACAGGAATTGTTCTGTAACTATTACATTCAGAAACTTTTAAAACTGATATATCTAAAAATTGGGTACTTGGAGAAGCTAAAATTCAGACTATAGACAACATAATTTTCAATATGCATAATCACTCAGGATGAAGCTTGTTGTGAGTTATCTTAGCTGAGAATCCAATCTGAAATCACACTGGGTTTAAACTGCCAGAATTCTGCCGTTAGACCTCACTACTCTGTTTTGTCACAATAAAGTATCACCAGCCAATTTGGAGATGGAAAACAGAATTGCCAAGTTTTCTTTTCCTTTCAATTTTTGGGGGAGTGCTGCAGATGGAACCTAAGGCCTTGCACGTGCTAGGCAACACTATAATACTGAGCTGCATTGCTATTCCAAAACATGTTTTGTTCTAAAGCATTATTATAAGAATTGAAGAGAGTTACTGGTAATATTGTGGTGACAAAGCCATGAGCCTTTTCTTACTGCTTTATGAAAAACATAATGTCTAAAAAAAAGTTGACAATTGGAAACACCTGGGAGCTTGTGCCACCTTTCCATGTTCAGGTGAGAGTGCAGAAATAATCAGTGCTCATCTCTGGGGGTGGGAAGCTGGCAAGGGGTGTGTAAACCTCCCTAGATAACTCCTATGTCTAACCATATTTGACAAGCAGGGTTTTTGAAAGAACCAGAATCAACTTAAATTAAAAATGAAGTCAATAAAATCTTCAGCTGTTGTTAGGTCATTTGCCAAGTTTCTCCTCAAAAATGATTTTTTTTCTTCAATACATAATGGATAGGAATTCATCTTACTTGGTTGCTGCAGGAAGAAGTGCAGGATAACTTATATGGGGGAATTAGGATAGTCACCAAATGAAAGTCACTTCTGAAATTTTTAGAAAATAAAGTCATCTGAGCTGTTTATAGTCCAATCTAATTCTAGAGTCAGTGGTGGGAGGAAGGGATGTAGGAGGCAGAGAGAATGTACACACTGAAAGAAGAGTAACTTTGGTGAAATTTCCTAAAAAATAATTAATTGTCTTCAACTGATATTTCCCATAACAGGTCAATGCAGCCACCTTACATACCAAAGTGGGGTGCACACATGTAAGTGGCCCAGATAGCTGAGTAACCCTTCACCCCGTGTAATCATCTTGTAAGTGGCGATGCTAAATCATTCATGACCTCATGTGCTGCTTTTGGCAAGCAGCTTCCTAATTGCTCCTGTTTTTGCATCGATTCTGCGCAGCGTGGAAAGCGACTCTCCAACTTGCTTGTGGATTTATTGACCACCGGTTTCCTCTTCAGTTTTCACCTTCCAGGCTTCGCCCACTCTATTTTAGCGCTAGGCACTGGGAACAGCACCTGTTCCTCATCTTTAATGATGGGCTGGGCATTTTGACGTCGCCCGCCTTCAACCCTCACCCAGGTGTCCGTGTTTCTCTTTTCCACCTCACTCCGCCCTTCCCGCCGACCCGCATTTCTATTTCCGTGGGTGAAGACCTGGGAGGAGGGAAATTCGCCTTCAGATACACCAGATCGCCAGCTCGTTACCTGCTTTGGAGAGCTAAAAGCGGACCGGGCGAATCCACCTGCATGTAAAACTTTGGGACGTGGGGAAGCTGGGGGACCTAACGTAAGGCTATGGCTCAACCTAGGGGTCTGGAGGAGACCTATGAAGAAGCCGCTGGAGAGGGATTCACCGACGTCATCAAGATTCGCGCTGGTAGGACCCCTCTGTCTTGCTTTTTACTGTGGGGCTTCTAAAAGGTAACCTGCTAACTGTTCACAGAGCCTGTGCCCTGGAAGTTGGCACTGGGTTGCGAAAAGTTGTGTGGCACCCAAACGCGGAGCAGCCGCGTGTGAATGGCATTGCGCCCCCAGGCGACCGGAGGGCGGGCATTCACTCAGGGCGCATCCGAGGAAGGAGGGGGTGCTGCTCTCAAGGATACAGAAATAAGTTTGCCTTTGGGGCCAAGTGAATATATGTGTTGTTGCTGCTGCTGCTGCTGCTGTGGTTGTGTTTAATATTAAAAGGCACTGGATATCGATTTTATTATGAAACAGTAACTCATAAAAATTAAATACGAAGGAATGACCACATTGATTTGAAAGAAATATTGCAGGAGCCTTAGGGAAGGAGAGATGCAGAGAACATGACTTGTCAGGGTGTGGTCCACCTTTTCCATTAAAGAAGTGTGAGAAGTTTCACCTCTCTTCTTAACGTTGAAAGAAGACATGAAAGACAGGGCAGACATGAAAGCTTGCTTGCCTGGAGCAGAGCTACGAAGTTGAAAACCAGTACCGCAGTAGAAATGAAAAGTCTAAGGTTTTTGTTGTCTCTTCCTAGTTTTCTATCTCCACATCTACTACTTGTGCGCATAAATTTCATTTGTAATAAATCTTCCGATGTTTGGTATTATGCCCTACATGTGCAAATGCTTGTAAACCAGAACAGGTCTTTAAGGCTGTAAATGGAAGCAGCTGTTAAACTTTCCTTAAGGATGAAGTTTGAGCTGTCTGAATCCATTCCCTCTCACCCTTGGAAACACACCAAGTTATAGACAGCAAAATAACTGGCTTCCAGATTTCTTTATGTACATTACAGGATGTTGAAGAGGTCAGAGATACAGACTCAGAGATAAAAATCACTGGATTTGTTTTTCTGAAGTGAGGTGAAAGGGATGATCACAAAAGAAAACAGAAAGGAGAATAGCAAAGTCGGGTAAAGTACAGACAAGATTTCAAAAGATGGTAGACTAGGATTTCTCAGCAATTTGAGTGACGTCTTGTAGTTAAAAGTGGTACAAATAGGTGGTGAATTAAGCCTGTAAATCACAAAATAAGCGTGGCTCTGACGATGTCTGGGAGAAATTACTTATTTCAAATTGTACATCATATTACTTTTCTTTGCCTGTTTCATAAACTATCATGTTTCCTAGACATTTGAAGAGAAGCACATTTTCTAAAGCAAAATTCCCTTAGCATATTAAGATTATTTTCATACACTGGCATATAATTTCTGTTTATATTGGACAATAACCTTGAAGTTAAAATTATATGAAATATGTGAAGGATATGTACTACAAATATGTTACATATACTTGTATGAGAAGAATGGGTGAAAATGGGGATTAATTTTACAGGCATATACTATTTATTATTGTTCCAAACTTGAAATTCAAAGAGGGAAAATGCAAAGGCCTCACAAATAGTCTTGAAGCTAGATTTATAGGTTTGTGTTTCAGACACTTAGAATGACTCTATGCTAAAGAAAATTCAGCTTACCCTTATGCTACTTTGAATTTCATATTTAATGCTACTATTTAGTCTAACTTAATGTAGTGATCGAATTGGTTTATTTTCATCAATGAAATTAAATTTTTCTTTGCAATCTAATTTGTATAGCATGAGTAACAGTTCCAATGGGTTACCAATTTTTCAGAATCTATCTTTTGATAGGTCCATTCCCTTAAGGACTTAAAATATGAATTAATATTTATGTTGAATATTTAAATTCTGTGTTTATGAAACCAAGTTTTGGGGGTTTTCTATTTTTCTTTTGTTAATTATAAAACTTAAGATGTGGTTATTATAAATGCTGTGTGTCTCTAATTGCTGTTACCAGCAAAAAGTATAATGTGGTTTGCCTATAGTGATGCCAGACAAAGCAAGTCTAAGAACATGTTACATTGGCTGTAACTTCCATAGAATTGCTCCATCTTTCTTTCTTTTCCCCCATATGTTTGATTGGTTTTACTCCTAAAAAGGGGTAAGAGGCATTTTAGAGTGTTTTTATAATGCCTTGAAGAGCAAACATTGTATACAATGTTTGACTTTAGTTTTACTACTGTAGATTTTTTATATTTTAACAGAGATGTTTATAAAAATTGAGAAGACAGGTAATTGTGATGCAAATTGTTAATACAAGTTTAAACTTCATTAGATTGATTTTATACAGTGATTCTGGTTCATTATTTGATGAAAAGTCAAATTCTGGAACTCTCACTATTATTTTTTCTATTACAGCTGCATATTTTTGACTCATTTCCTTAAACCAGACTTTTTAGTGATTATGATTTACATTTTGAACCTCAATAATCATAATGTGAGTACCACCATTGAGAAGTCCTGTGCCTTGGATTAAAACTGAATAATGTTACAAAATGAGTATCCAAAAACAGAGCTTTGATGTTTTTTGGATATAAACTTTAGATATCTTTTTTTTTTTTTTTTTTAGAACCGGGGATTGAACTCAGGCCCTTGTGCTTGCCAGGGAAGCGCTTATTCCACTGAGCCATCTCCCTGGCCCCTAGATATCTTAACGATATCTCAATGTTCAAAGGAATTTATATACAGGCTACTTGTAGATTTTTTTCTTGGTTAAGTATAGAAAATACAGGTGCTTGATCTCCTATTTGGTAATGTTTAGCTGTAATTAGAAATGTCCCATTGTAGGGGCTGGGGAGATGGCTCAGTGGAATAAGCGCTTCCTTGGAAAGTGTAGGGGCCTGAGTTCAATCCCTGGTTCCACCAAAAAAAAGAAAAAAGAGAGAGAAATATCCCATTGTAATATAAACAGCACCCATACTTATAATCTTCCATAATCAGATGTAAATTTGACTAGCCTAGATTCCTTATATTACATTTTTGGAGTTTGTATTTTTTTGACATCACCTAGCACACATTTAGGTGTTTTATTGGCACACAAAATACATGAATAATTTAAATTATATCTAAATATTTGTATCATGAAAGATTTTTTAAACTTGTTAAACAGTGAAATAAGTTCAGGTCTTTCATAACAAGAAAATCAACTAAGTGGTAGTCTTATAAAAATAGAAATCTCATTTTAGTCTACTGCAATAAATACTTATCTGGTAACTAATTTTATTTTAATCAATTCCCTATTTCCTTCCAAATTATAACTATACAAGATTGTTTATCAAAAATGGATAGAATATTATTTTACCCACACATAGTACCTGCAAAAAGCCTAATAGAATAATATATAAGCTTTATACTAGATGACTACTAAAACACATCAGACTTATTTTTTAGTCAGTTAGCTCTCAGTTGAGTTAGTAAAGTACAAAGAGAAAAAGGGTGGCTAGAAGGAAACAAATGGCTAGATATTTTGCAATTGGAAATGGTTCCAGAAGACATAGGGTGAGATGAGAGAGGGAGGGGAAAGGGGAATAAGATTCAGGATGTGTCATGATCAGGTACCTACAATAAATGTAAACATGATGTGTCATCAAGACAGTCTTGTAATAAGAATGGGAATGTGTGGAACAGATTTAGAAATTAATGGAAATAATGTATAGGAAGGAAAAGGGGATTTAAAAAGAAGCTTTTAAATATACAGGTACTATTCCCCAAGAAGAATATAAACTTCAAGTACTGCAAACATGAACTAATAAAATAAAAATATTAAACATTAAAACAATGTAACTGAACCTTTTTCAGTTTCAGCAAGTGCCTATACATTGCATTCTTAGCACACAGGCACATAAAAATTATATAGTCTCAGAATAAACACATCAAATTTGCAAATATACTAGGAAGTTTTGCAAGTAGAAAATATTGATAAGTTGGAAGACATTTCATGTAACCATTTTTTCAAAAACATCTTTTTTTTTTTTTTTTTTTTTTTTTGGTGGAACCAGGGAGTGAACTTGCCAGGCAAATGTTTCTTCTTCTGAGCTATTTCCCCGGCCCCTTAGAATTATTTTCTTATTAGGCCACTCCACACATAAAAAAGTCAATCAAGTAATAAAATTATGTACTTATCACAGAAAAAATATATATTCATATCATCATAAAGAAGGGTAATAGTAATAGTGCACATTTTCAGAGGATCAGTTTTTGTGCATAAAGACAATTAAAAGATTATTTGTCAGATTTTTCTTTGTTTTATTATGTAAGGATTTTTCTTTATACACACTTTTTGAAGGAATATATAGGTAATACTTTGCACATAAAATAGCTACTAAAGTATCTTGTAATATATTTTACCTTGTGTCAAGTAATGGAGCATGACAGTTAACCTGTTTCCAGGTATTACACCTAATAACTAGAAAATTAGAGAGCAATTTATTTTCATCCCAGAATACAGATAGAGCTATTGATGTCTATGGGAGCTAAATGCGTCTTCATACAAGATATTTACTACTATATTGGCATTGTTTTCAAATATATGGCTTAAATAGAAAACTAGATTCTATTCTCTCCTCAAAATGACAGAGAAATTGTATTTACTGAATTAATGAATTAATGAGCACATTTGGTTTGAGACTTAGTACAACATCTAAGTTTCTGCCAAAAGTTTTTCATAAAGTATGATAGCTGTTCCTAATTTAATAAATTAACCAATTTATCTAAACATTCAGTAACTCTGAGCTCTAAGTTCCTCTCTGTAAAAATTATATTCATTATCACAACAAATTTGAAAGTAATGTTAATAAATTTAATAGTTTTGTGAAAATTAAGAGAGATAATGTGCTAGAGCTCTTTACCATTCACTTATGAGACTCAATGGTGTTACTTTTATTAAATTGACATTCAGTAACATCATATTGGTTTTTTTATTTATTTCTAATGTATTT
Source organism: Octomys mimax (assembly GCA_002564305.1). Lineage (NCBI taxonomy): Eukaryota > Metazoa > Chordata > Mammalia > Rodentia > Octodontidae > Octomys > Octomys mimax. The sequence continues at coordinate 11,106 of NDGM011179680.1, read as the reverse complement.
ATTATAGGGTTTAGAGGGTCTCACTACACAGATCAAACTTGTAGTGATCCTTCCTATTTTTCAGCCTCTCAAACTCTGGGACTATAGGTGCACACCACCAAGCCCAGTCTCAATCACTGTGTCAGTGTGCCCCAGGGTTGGAGCTGACACTGTAGGCCAGGGATTGAACCCCTGGCCCCTGCCTCTGCCTAAGCAGGTGCATTAATCCGCCTATTGGTATTTTAAAATTGTCCTATTTAAATTATTTGTACTACAGACTTTAGCAAATATCATTCAAAGCATTTTCTTTATTATATATTTTGAGACCTAGCTATTAAAATATTAGTGAGAAACACAAACTTGAAAAATAAGTATATTGAGGCCTTTGACTACACATTCCATTACAAATAATAACCATGTAATCATGGTTTTAACACCTTTAACATAACAAGAAATTTTGAATGGACCTCGTTTAGGCATTGATTTATTTCATTTATTTCAGGGCTGGCGCCTCCATGATTTTCTTGTCTTTTTTGCAATTGCAATTTGATAGATACCATAAAGGTACCATCTGAGATAGAAGAAACCCACTGCTTGCATTTCTTCTAGAATATTTCCAGCAGACTGCCACTTATTTCTCATAGCAAGAACTGTGTCATGTGACCATCCTTAGATAGAAAGGATGCAGCGATTGTGAAATATTACCTCTTATGGAAACTTTTGGAAAGTTACTAGCAGGATGAGAAAGCGGTGGTATTAGAATAGCTGGCTATTTCAAACAAGGCAAACTGATTCACTTCATTTGTTTAAGAGTTCATTCTTGTGTCTTCTGGTAAAACATAATACTGCTTAAATATCTCAGTTCCTCATGTTCATGCAGCCATAAATCTATCTCTGACTTGTATCATGAATTCTTCTCATTTCCATTAAAACAGATTAAACTCATTGTGAGACGTGGACTTAAAGATTTAATTGCAGTAATTCTTTGTATCTCATTTAGGGATATGATATTGGCCTTTCAATTTTGTGTTGTACTGAAACCTGACATGGCAAATCTTTGAAAGGGGAATACTATTTTGAGAACAGGCATAATTAATTCTGACATTTGTGCCACAACAGTGAAAAGATATCACCAACTGTGAGCATGCCTAGAGACAAGGATAGTATGTACATCACTGTGGAATACTTACTGGCTATATTTAATCTAAGCTGACTAGGATGACCACTTATAAACATGTTCAGGTTGTTTTCTGTCATTGTAATAACAGAAAATGGGTATACCTTGTATACCTAAGAAGAAGTATTTGATGTGAAATGTTATTAACTTTCTCCCTACCCCAAGCTATCTTGTTTTCCATGCCCCTTCCAATAACATGAGTTGAGCCACCTAAGGTGATCCGTGCATTCAGAATTTGCATTATTTAAGGTGAAATAATCTATTTGCATCACATACATGGAAAATTATCTAACACAAAAATGTGTGGAAAATAAGAAAATAAGCCACATATTATTTAGTGACTTTAATATTATTTTAAACAGTAATTTTCCATGTATGCATTTGACATAAACAAATTGTGACTATAAACAAATAGTTGGGCCAGGGATATAACTCAGTGCAGAGTGCCTGCCTGGCAAGCATAAGGTGCTATCTTTGATTGCTGGTACCAAAAAAACCCAAAAGATAGTAATAGAAGGATTTCTTTTGGCTGGCTCAGGCTGCCTTAATTTTAGATCTGGGGATTGAACTGTGGTGTCCTGCACCTGACTGAGTTTGCATAAGCAGGCACTTAAATAACTGAGCTAACCGGCAGGGCTCCCAAAAATAGTAGTAAAGATTAAATTACAATTAAGTAAAGATTAAATTAAGTAAAATTAAGTAAAGATTAAATGGTACAAGTTTGTTAAAAGTCAAAGTGGGACTAAAATTTTAATCAATGCACAAGGAATAGATGGTAGGTGTGACCTGCTGGGGACATCAATGAGTGCCTAAAGTCACATAGTCTAAGTTAAAAAGTCCTGGTAAGCAGGGATTCGCTTTTGGGCTTGCCTAGAATTGCAAGCTGCTGGAGTAACTCTCATGATCCTGCAATATTCTTTCATGGTTATACAATATGAAGAATCCTTGACAGTTTTGAGTTCACAAGCTCTCAGTGATTATGCTTTCAGAAATTGTATTCCTCCTCAAAACCTTAAAATGGTACCCAGTGTCTGTTATGCGTTTGTGTTAGCTTTTCATTGTTGTGGCACAAATGCCTGACTCCTAACTCAAAGGAGACAATGGTTTATTTAGCATACGGTTGCAGAGGAGTCAGTGCATGTTCAGATGATTATAAGGCAGAACATCTTGGCAAAAGGGAGAACAGGGAAGTGCTACCTACGTGGTCTCAAGAAGAACAGGTGAACACTGCCAGAGAAGAAGGGGCCAGGGCTAATATATAATCTCCAGAGTCAAGCCTCCATGACCCACACAGACACGCCTACAAGTGTACTTTCCTAATCCCACAGCCAGCTCCCAAACTAATCAATTTGACAATTAAATTTAACTCTCACAATACCTATCGTGATAAAAGTAAGTGGTTAAAGAACCTGTGGGTTTCAAGAACAAATAATAACTTGAAAATCAGGAGTAGGTGCGTGAACTTGCTAGATCGTTAATATCCTTATTAGTCATCCATCTATAATTGTGAAATAATTAACACTGGAGTTACTTTTTTCTTTATAAAAATCAAGTAGGATAACTTCCATTATTGTAATTTGGGTTTGGGGTAGATAGCAAAGTGATTTATATTTAGAGATCACTAGCTGTTGAATAAGAGGGGAAAATTAATCCCAGGAATGTGTATAGTTGATATGCAGCATCCTGAAGGTCACAGAAAAAGGGGGGTGAGGATTTCTTAGAGCATACAACTGTACCTCTAGTTCTTAGAGACCCAATATTCCTTAGTATGTTGATATATTAGATTTCTTTGGATAATATTTTACTTATAATTTCTCCTTGAAATCAGAAGACACTTCTTTTATTAGTTTCAGAGTTTAGAATCATAATCTATACATTCAAGGCCCATGATATAGAAGACATGAAGAGAAAACCAACCTATAAAAAGGATAAAATGTTAATACACCTAAGTACTTATAATGGGGTCCAGTGAAACTGTGGGCATTGTACCTATAGTTTTCACTATAATGAACATGGGAAAGACATGTTACTGTTTTCCTCTCTGCTCCTTCCTCCCTTTTCTATCCTTCCTATGTCCCTCTTTAAACATCATTGTCACACACTTTTCAGAACTCTAGTTAATTCCATCAACACTATAGTACAATTAAATTGCAACATAAATATATTTCTTTAGCCCCTTAATACAATTTTGTAGCTGTAAGCTCATGGGTCCATATGTTCCAAGTTTCATTATAACAAATTTCCATTCAAATTTTTAGTAAAACTTGTACAAATTTCAGACTGTTTGCAGTTTGTTTTACTACATAGTTTCTATGATTAAGAATGTAACAATTAAAAATAAATTTTGTATTTTATACAAGGACCAACTAATGTTTGTATTTGAAACATTAAGTACATTCACTAATTATATCCCTCTACCTCAGTGATTCACCAAATTTGAGGGCCCATTAGAATTTTCTAAATATAGAGCACCATATGTACCCTCAGACTTTCTTGTTTATTAGTAGTAGGATGTCCTTTGAGAAGTTGCATTACTCATAGGTTCCAAAGTACTGCTGATCTTGATGTAGTATGAAGAATAAAGTTTGAGAAACACTATTCTAATATAAAAACTGGATAGCAATTATTGATTACTGATAGGTAAAAAAAAAATCATACAATTGTGTGGTTCTTTGTTCTTAAAAACAAAACAAAATGATATATATATATTTTTACAAACTATTAGAGTTGGAAATGCTCCTAGTACTATATGGCCCTGTTCTATTAATCTGTTTATTCTCTTAACTTTTTCTCATTGAACCTCAATTTCTACTTTATAAGGGAAAGGTTAAGGCAGTTGAAATGATAAAACACATTTATGCATAGAATTCTTGTTTACTGGAACTGTATATCTTAAATTATATTTTTTATTTAGTTTTTTAAATACCACTCATTAGATGGAATGCACTTAATTTGATATGGAAGATGCTTGTCTACTGAAAAAACAGATGAATCAGAGATGATATGATGGCTCAAGTTCTTGGTTATACTGCTTGCCTAGCCAGGGATTTTACTTTGCTTTACTGCTCTGCTGGCAGGGCAGCAGCCTTCCCTCCACCATGACCCTGGCTCTGAATCATTCAAACAGCAATTTATACCCTAATTTAAATAAATATGCGATGTTTTTTGATCAGTTTCTAAATTCATCAAAACAAATATCACCTGCTAAAGTTTATTATTCTAACTAATCTTTTACTGGCTAGCATATGCCAATGTCTTATTCTTAAAATCTTATTAAATAGTCCTGTATTAAATTTGAACAGTGTCTCCAGTTATCACATTTATTCAATTGATATTATTATTACATATTGATCAAATAAGTTTGGAAAACATGAGTTAAACATTTTTGTACATAATTTCTGTGAATTTTTATTGTTCTAAGGGACATAATATAAGTTTTAGTAGAAGACTAGAACCTTTAGTATAAAAACCTTGGTGGTTTGTTTTTAAGAAGCATTTTGTGAATTAGTATTGTAAAGTATAGTTATACATGCATAAGCATATGATTTATTATTTTTCTAGTTACTTCACCACATTTGCTTATATTGTTTGAAATACCCTTATATATAGCTCCATCTTTATGTCTAACAGGTTGACTTTCGCCAACTGAATATAGTTATCTCAGTTTTTCAACTGATAGTTTCATTCTTTTGATCACATCGTTTTGTCAAACGAAGGATCCTTTCTTATAAAACAGTTACAATAAAAATTAAATAATCCTGAAATAAAACATTATAATTTGATATGTCCACCATTTATATATTTATATGCATTCACATGTATGTATACAGCTATGAGATATAACACTGATCTATATTTTACAAACAGTATAATGCAGATACACTTGAGTATAAACATTGTGTCAACTATTTTGTAGCTTGATTATTTTATTTTGTGTATTTAGTACAGGGTCTATAGGGCCTAAATAGATCTCACTACATAGATCGGACACATAATGATTCTCCTGTTTTTCAGCCTCCCAAGTGCAGGGATTACAGGCATGTGCTACCATGCCCAGCCTCAATCACCATCTCAGCATGCCCCAGGGATGGGACTGACATGGCACACCAGGGATAAAACTCTGGCCGCTGTGCTCTGCCTAAGCAGGCACTTTAGTCTGCTGAGCTATCTGACCAGCCCTGTAACTTGATTATTTTATACACGTGAACGTAATCTAAACATATCAGTACATCAACTATTCTTCAGATGTAGATGACATATTAGAATTGCAAACATGAAAATCAAAAAATAAAGCTAGCTCTATCCAAAGTCTTCAAAACTGCAGTACAAAAAATAGCCCAGCCAGTGTTGAAGACAAGTAGATTTCATATACACCTAACAAAACACAGTTGTTTCACAAAATGTATCTTGTAATTATGGCTTTTATACCCTGACATGGTTATCTGGTTATGTTAAAATTTTTTGTCTATAACATAAAAGACAAGTTTAAAGTCACTTCTTGATTAGTGAGAGATTCATGCAGAAAGAAATGTTTAAATAGATCTAAAATATAGTGCAAAGTGAAACTTAATGGATAAGTTGATGTCGTGGCACATTGCATCAGAAATGCTCTAAGGGGGAATAGTCTAAATTCTGTAGTATCACTGAACAGATATTTAATTGTAACAAATATGAAATGAAGATATACAAGTACCAGTTTATGAGGTAGAATGGTAGACAAAAGTGCTCAATGGAGACATGGAATCACAGCATTTAAGTGATTTGAACTAGAGGACATTAAGTTATTATATATATTTTTTAATAGTATAGTAACTATTAGCAACGTGAATTAAAGATTTACCTAAAAATTGGAAATAAAACAAGTTATATATTATAACTTGAAAAATTGTTCCTGTTACTAATTTTACTAAGTCAATTCCTCTGTCATTGTAGTATGAAAATAGAGATTTGCTTTGAAAGGAAGTAGTAAGCTTGGTAATATTTGGTTTTTCACACATTATGTAAAATACATTAAGAACATTAGTTAACATATATTAATACTCATAAATTCTCTAAATGTCTTTTCTTTCTTGAATTTATACATAGTTAATTACCAAGGTCATATAACTGTAGGCTTGGAAATGGGCTTGTTTTTAATCACAAATGGAAATTTATTATAAGTTACATTTCTAAAATGAACCTATGAGAAAATACATTATTAATTACAGCTAATCAACTGTAAGAAGTGCTTACCTTTTCATTTTATGAAAATATGTGTTTTATATTAGGGTACAATTATATATTTTGACTTTTTTTTTTTTTCCGGAACCGGGGATTGAACTCAGGCCCTTCAGCTTGCCAGGCAAGTGCTTATTCTACTGAGCCATCTCCCTGGCTCCTTGATATTGTTTTGTAACCAAAATTATTTTTATAAAATCAACTGTAATTTTAATGTTTTTTATTTCATTTAAATCTGTATTTGCACAAATTTTCACTTATAACACATGCTCATATCGTTATAATCTTGTATCTAGAAGAATTGTTATGCTTGATACATTAATCCCCATTGGTATCCCTTAACAAGGGACCTTAACAGTTTCCCTGTATATGCTTACCAAACTCCCAACAAAGACATGTGATTTTTCCCTAAATCACTTGAAAAATGCACATTTTATCACTATTTTTCCTTCACTTTTTATTACTTTTTAGTAGTACATATTTTTCATACATGATGACCAGATTCAACAAAGGAACTTGTATGTAATATAGTTTAATTATTTTTCCCATTTCCTTTTTCTCCCTTCAACTATTTTCTCTCTTCCCATTTATAAAAACTTTGTTTCCATTTTTCGCTTTCATTGTTTATTAATCCCTTTTTCCTTCTCTTCCCCCTTTCCTTCCTGTGTTCCCATTCCCATCTGAACATGTTCTTCCTACTTCCAGATATCCATCCTCTGTTTTCCTCCTTATAATGTCACATATGCTCCATTTTTTCTTTGATCTTAAAGTTACAACAGTTACACTTGTATATGTCAGTTACTTCATTTAAAATTATGGTCTTGGGGCTGGGGAGATGGCTCAGTGGAATAAGCGCTTCCCTGGCAAGCACAAGGACCTGAGTTCAATCCCCAGTTCTGCAAATAAATAAATAAATAAATAAAATTAAATAAAATTATGGTCTTGAGGTGCATCCTCTTATCTGAAAATGACTCATGCAATTTTTCTCCTTTATGGCAGAGTAGTGCTCCATTGCATATGAATAGTACACTTCCTTTATCCATTCATCTGTTCAGGACCTTAAGGCTTCTTCCGTATCATAGTTTTGGTACATTTCATTGCCATGAACATTTAGTCTACATATCTTTGAGATCCTGACTTGTGTTTATACTCAGAAGTTGGGCTGCTCTATAAAATATTAAACTAAGTCAGGTACAAATTCCAAATAAATTCACTTTCCTAAGAAAATAGTACAGTAAAAAAGCTATGATTTTAATATTTTATTCAGTACCTCCATTTATTGTATGTTTTGCTATCAGATGCCTTAGTATTATAACTTGAAGGAAATGGAAAATTGGGATTGTATAGTATCACTATCCATATAATTATTTTACATTTATATTTCTTGTTGACCTAAGGTTGACTCTTACCTCATAAGAGTATTTTGTTTTTGAATGCTCCCTGGATTGAAAGATCCTTATCAAGAAACCTGATATGTACAATCTATATCACACTCCATAGGGGCTTTTTAAATAGATCTTCTCATATATTTTCCTACTATTTCAGAAAGCATTTATTTTTCTAATATGCACCATTATCCTTAAAATATTTTAAATAGTGAAAAATCTACATTTTAATTAGGTATAATATACTTTTAGAATCAGTTGAACAATTTTCTAGGATGAAACATCTGCAATATCCAAAGGTGTCTGGCCTAGGGCAGAAAAAGTGGGAATGCACATCTGTATTATTGCCATCATCAGAAAATGAAGTCCTATTAAAAAAATGTTCATAATGTTCTCTAATCTCTAGGAAGAAAAGGTTTATAACCTGGAAAACTACTAGCATTTCTTATAGGCAATAAAAATTTCATGACAACCGAGACCTATGATATTAAGCATATGCTCAGGCATTTGCTTGAGCATAACAAAAATGTTATAACTGATTAATCTATAGCAATACATAATTTTCATTGGCTCTGCTTGCCTAAGTAAATATGGTAAATTATGGTTTGTATTGTTTCATACAATTATAGCTCTCTGCTTTTGTCAAAATGTGAAGTTATTTTTTATGTCATATACTTTTATAATAACAAATGCTAAGAAAATAAGATGAAATACCCAGAAATAAAAATCTCTCTGATAAATATAACAGCAGTTTTAGATGTTAACTTTAGTTGATAAATCTGGTATGATGTGACATGTTGGTTTATTTCTTAAATCTATATAAGGTAAGTTGAGATAAATGGTTAAATGATACTTTTTCCTACCAAATGAGATATTTGTATTATTCAAATGTGAGTTTTCAAATGTAGGATAGCACAGAATAGGTCCATAACAATAAGTGATGCATTTGTTATGGGGAACAATAAACAAATGTAAGTAGGGCAGGAATGAAACTCAAGAAAAATGCAAAGAATTACTGACTTGGCTGCATTACAAAACACCCACATAAATTGGATTGTATTGCAGGGTCAGTAAATGGAAAAAAGCAGTTCACACATTATGAAACTTTAAAGGTACAAGAAATTTTCTTGAAAATATTTTAAAATATAAAATTAGAAAACATAAATATAAAGTAATGTTTAATTCTTAGTTTCCGTGCAATATGTAAATAAAAGCAAAATCATACTAGGAATTGTGGAGGTGCATTCTTAAGAGCTGGACTCTTTTTTTTTTTTTTTTCCTGGAGGAACCAGGGATTGAACTCGGACCCTTGCGCTTGCCAGGGAAGTGCTTATTCCACTGAGTTATCTCCCCAGCCCCTAAAAGCTGGACTCTTATTACCCAAATACAACCTTTAAATGCCAATGAAGTGACTAATATATAGATTTCCCAGTTCAAAAGAATGCTTAATAGTGGTTTCATATGGGAATTTTCCCCCACTATTTCTTCGAAAATGTGTAAGTTTTCAGAATCTCAAATCATGAGAAAATATATCAAGACATTTGGAACATAGGAATGTATTATGAATCACCAGAGAGAATTACAGCTTAGACATAGATACAGGAAATGTTACAAGTTGGAATTTTCAGAACTCACTGAAGTGAAGTTGAAATAATACAAAATCAGGAAACACAGATTCTCCGAGTTAGTCAAAATATATGGTTGACTTTTCTGAAAATTAGGTTCAGAATGTGTTTAAAAGATCAGTTGCCATGTTATCGCCCATCTTAATTTGAGCTATTATGCTATAAGTATTTGTGTATCTGCTTTCTAACATTGCATCATTTTTCCTAATAAATTAAAAACTAACACCTAATATGTATGATATATTTTATAGATATCATATTAGTGATATGCCCAGAAGTAACAAGTTTAATAAATAATATTTGAAATTTCATCCAATGATTCTATGTAGTGTTAATGCTATTAGCCTTACTAGAAAGGCTGAACATTAATTGAATACTGCCAACTCTTATCTACATACTAGTACTTAGTATTTTTATATTGAGTTTAATCTGTACTGCTTTTTAAGCTTTTATTATTTAATAATGCATTTTCTCTCCCTCTCAATAAATAAAAATATGAGTATCGGAAGCATTCAGGAGTAACACAATCTTAGAAATTTACGAGTATTTCTGACAGTTCTGAATTTTTGTTCACATATCCCAAACATTAATATGTGCTGTGAATTTGGAAATTGTCATCCAATATCAACTCATAAAAATGATGTACTGGTTACAGGGAATAAGATGCTAATTTGACATACTATGTGTCATTCTTTTACACATATACCATATATCCTATGAATTCTGATTTGGTTTGGTAATCTTTCACTATTTCATGAATTAAATTGTTACATTCAGCATAAAATCATTAATTTAAAAAGATTTAGCTAGATACATGAACTCTTAAAATTTCATACTTAATGATGTTTAGTACTTTTTGATGAATCAGAAAGAAAGGGGGTCAATCAGGTATTCGGGGTGTGTGTGTGTGTGTGTGTGTGTGTGTTTGTATTGGATAGGGAACCTAGGGCCTTCATGTGGCACTACATCCAGAGCCCAATTTTAATTGAGACACAGTGTTGCTGAGGTGCCTGGACTAGCTAAAATTTGCTATCCTGAGAGCCTTGTGGAATGCTGGGGCTGTAAGCATGCAGCAGCACACCTCTGACACCAAAATCCATATGCCAACTTTGTGTTGAGTATGATGAAAATAACATGGACATTAAAATTAGTACTATAGATTTAGAATGATGCCTTGGGGAAGTAGGTAAGGAGTGGTAATTTTTCTGTGTAAGAAAAGCTTCTACAACTACCTAAAGTCCTTCAGTAACCCTGACAAAAGCCAGTCTTTGATTGTGTGAATCTACCACAGTTAATAAAAGCATTTCTAACTTGAAGTATAGAATTTCCCTTAAAAATCATTTGAAAAATATACTGTACGTATCTACCACCTTTCCCTGCAAAATACAGAAAATTTGTATTCAAATAGATTTTTGTCAAATTATGAATAAAATAAAAACAGCACCTGTGTAGCTGTAAAAGCATGTCATCTCTTGGTTGGCTTACATGTCAGCATGTGGTCCGTATTATTCAGAGAAAAGACAGCATAGTTAATAACAGTGTACCACTAAGGTTTATTATAATGTCATAGATGCCCCCTCTCCTATGCTTTCACTTTCTGACACATTTCTCAGTAGCCTAGGATCTAGTGTTTGTGTTTGTTGGAGGGGGCCTATACAAGTTAGTATAGGGCTGGCGAGATGGCTCAGTGGTCTAAAGCACCTACTTCGAACAAGCTGAACTA
>NDGM011179674.1:0-10292 GCA_002564305.1 Octomys mimax | reverse complement strand
AATAAATAAATAAATAAATAAATAAAATAAAAAATAAAATAGAGCCCCAGGGAGATATGTCAGTGGAATAAGTGCTTGCCTGGCAAGCGCAAGGTCCTCAGTTCAATCCCTGACAACACATAAATTAATTAATTAACTAATTAACTAATTAATTAATTAAATTGAAAAGGAGTTTGTATAGGCATAAACTCCCTCCAGTAAATGTGATCATTATGCATACCTAAAACATACCAATAATATCAATAAAGAAATATGATATTTAGCCCCACACCGTGGATACCACCTAGCAAACTATCAAGACCTTCCAAATCATAAACTGTAGTTTGAAAAGATTTTGAGCTGTTTCCTATATGCATCAAAGTCTGAGGAGCACTGTGTTTAGACTGTCCCCTCAGAGCCCTCACCATCATGTCAGACTCTGTCATGGGAAGAGGGTAAATACTGACTTGGAAAAAAATATATAGAACGGTGAATGTGGCAGAATACAGGTGGCTAGTGAAGAGAGATCTTCTCAGGAGAGACAATCAAAATATATAATAAACCTATGACCCACAGAAGGAACAGAAGCCAGTTGGGGCACAAGCAGAGGTTCCTAAAACTCTCACAGCACCTCGCCTCCACTGAACTAATATATAGAGGTTGGGCCTGAACCTACAAGCTGGCCAGAAAGTGGAAGGGAGATACTCAAGGAACTTGTGGCAGCGGTCATTTGCTGCAGACGAAATTTTAAAAACCCTCACTGTCTTAATAAATGGCATCCAAAGTGGTAAAATCTCTTAGTGTTATCCTCATTAGATGCCATTTTTTCTTCTGGTGTGTATCGTTATTACTGGCCTTACCAATGTTGTCTCATCTACTAATTTTTTTTAAATGTATTTGGTACAGGGTCTCACTACACAGATCAGATTCGTGGTGATCCTCCTGCTCTCAGTCTCCCCAGCACTGGGATTACAGAGGTGCACTAGCTCAGTAATCCCAAAGTCCGGCTCAGGGCTCCTGGGAGTGGGACAGGAGCAGCATGTGGCACCAGGGATTGAACCCCAGTCCCTGTGCTTGCCCAAGCAGGTGCTTAGTCCACTGAGCTATCTTGCCAGCCCTCCCCTATTAAATTAGGCCTCCTTTGTAATATCGTGCTCCTGACTTATTCTGTGTCATCCTGGAATACAAAACCAATTTACTGGATAGAAGTATCAAGAACCTGTATATAGTTTCAACTTTAAATGAATTGAGGTTAGCTGGATGGGGTCAATGTTTCTGGAGCCAGAATTATACAAACATTCTAATAAACTACTTGATGTATAAGCCACATAAATAAGACCATTTATAGATGAAGAAGCTCCTACAGCCACAAATACATGAAAATTTTGCCAAGCCTCACTAGGATTCAGCAGAAATTAAAACTACAGTGGCGTACCATTTCAAACCCGTCATATCAGCACACATTTTAACATTGATTACACCAACTATGGGCAAAGGACATGATGGTGTAAATTGTTACAACCACTTTAGAAAGATCAAATTTATTTCAAGATAGGCATACTCTACAATTCAGCAGTTCTGCTTCACAGCATCTATTCTAGATTTTATAGAATGAAGAATTCTAGGGCATGTTTGTGTTGTCTGTTTTTTAAAAAAGAGATGCCCTAGTGCATAATTAATGAAAATTTAAAAAGGATTTCCTTTGTAGCACAACCTTATTTTTTATGAGCAGAATATATTTATTGGGGAGAAAGAAAGCTCTTGTCCAAGAGAGGGACAGGAGGTGGGCCCTGAGTGGGTAGTCCCCCTGAAGCACAACTTTAAATGGCTATAAATGGAAGGAATCTAACTATCTATTACCTAACAAAAGAAAAATTTGTCATTCAGATAGGGGTATATACCACTGAGCAATTAAAATGAATGAATTAAATCTGCCTTGTGATAAGAGAGAAACACAAGTAACAAAGGATAAATAGTGTCATATGCCTTTTATATAGCTTAACAATACCGAGACAATGGGAATTGTGCATAAACCAAAAGTATGCCTGACAATGATTTGCTCCAAATTTGGAAGTTGGAGAGAGGAGGCAGAGGAGATGAAAGGAGACATGATGAAAAGGAAAAGTTTAGCCTCACCTATCCTTAGGAAAGGAAATGGAAAGAAAAGGAAGAAAAGGAGCAAAGGGAGGAAGAGGAGAGGGAGGGGGGGAGAGAGAGAGAGAGAGAGAGAGAGACAGAGAGAGACAGAGAGAGAGAGAGACAGAGACAGAGACAGAGACAGAGACAGAGACACAGAGAGACAGAACCTAACACATTTCACAAAATGTCAACTTCTCTTCCGAAAGGGTTTGGTGAGATTGGTACCTGTTATACCAGTGATAGAATTTTTGATATGTATTATTTTGTTATATAATATTTTTTAAAAATTAAAAAGGGGCTATATGTCAGTGACAAAGAAGTTTCCCAGCGTGTTATGCTGTGATCAACTGCCAACTCCCCCAGTAAACAAACAAATAAACAAACGTAGCCAATTCCCACAGAAGTCAATGACTGTGGGGTATAGAAGATGGATGAAGGGTAGAAGACGATGAAGTGACCGAAGATCACTAACTCTGTGCTCTGAGTCAGTTTCCATCTCTCTCTTCCAAGGTAGGCTGGAACTTCTGCCCTGCAGATGGAGAAAAGAAGGCAGAGCCAAGGCTCTCAATTTCTTTGTCATCACGCAGTAAAGCCTTTCAGGGTTCTTTCATAGAGGTCTTGCTGAGTCCTCCTTCCTGAGAGCGAAAGATCTGTGTTCATTAGTGGAACACCCACCATGCTCCAGAAAGGAAAAGTAGGTTAGGAAAAAAAAGAGATGACGCAGAACACTGAGAGCCCAAGACGTGCTGAAGACATTCAGACCTGCTGGTCCCCTGGCCTTGGAGCCAATGGCCCTATACTGGCAGCAGGTGCACCCTACTCCCTTGCTGCCTTTACTTTTCACATGCCTTAAGTGGGAGAGACAACTCCGTGAGGCAAGTCAGGATACCCCGCATTAGCAGTGAGATGCAGAGCTTCCACAGATTAAGGGCTTCACCAGAGATGGTATGAGTAATAAAGGGATGTCTAGACTTCAGCTCAACATGTGATGCTGAGAAAAATATTCTCTTTATTGAACTTCTGTCTTTTCCCTTATGTTAGGAAAGTGTTTACCCCTCTATCCACATAGTTTGGAAGTGCAGAAAAACATACATAATATTTATCAGATGGAGAAACATTTAGCAGATAGGAAACAGAGTTGCAACTTGGGGAGCATAGCGCAGAAATAGGGAGTATACAAAACCCAGGCCATGAGAGAGGTTGGTACTGAATTGATATGTGTTCCCTACTACAGCAGAGACATGATACAATATATGGTTGTCAGGAGAGAAATACAATTGCAGGTCCTTAATTACAGAGGGAAAGATCACATAAATTCTTGTGCAGGACCCTGGTATAGTTAGTTATATTTCCTGGGTAGACAGTGCTGTTTAATTGGTTTTTGTTGAAATTAACATCTAACAGGCATAATCTCAATTGCACAGATTGCCTAGTCTGTACATATGCGTAAGCCCATGGGAACACCACCCAGATCAAAATGTAGAACATTTTCAGCTTTTCAGCATGTTTCTCTCTGCCCTTTGTGAGTTAATGACCAACCTGCGATTTTCATTAAACAAAGGAAAAAGAATTTGGACTCATTCTGCTGTTTTTTAAACTTTGTGCATGTGTGCACGCTCACACATGTGTATACAAAATATCATTGCGAAGAATGCGTGCTTCTTGTGCCTGGCTCTTTTTCACTCAACAATTTGTGAGAAATACTTATGTAGTTGGCAGCAGCAACCATTTATTCTTATTAGCCAATATTGCTACTATCAATTGTTTGTTCTTTTTAGCTGCTGTGTGGTTTATACGTTAACATATGTAAGGTGTAACATTCCTTAAAGACATACAGACTAAGAATTGAAATCTTGGCTTCAGGTCTCAGCTTCCCTGTTTACCAGACAAATAACCCTGATCAAGTAATTTGTAGCTTCAATTTCCTCGTGTATAAATGAGATAAAACCTGCCTAATGAATTTATTGTAAGAATTAACCGAGACATGAATGCCAATTACCCAATACACAGGAGATGCTCAGAAAATTTAGTTATCACCTTTTCCTCTGTTCCATGATATACAAGTCAGAAATACTTGGGAGTATTTGTCTCTTGCATTCAAAATATTAATAAATTAAACATTTATTTAACATCTATTGTTGGAGGGACTCAGTACAAATGCAAAGCTAAACCACAATCAGTTCAAGAGACAATGACAAAAGTAAAATAATTACAGGAAAGTTACATGATAATTAAAAACACCATTCACAAAGAATTCATAGAAAAATTGACAAAATAGATTCAAACCACCCTGTAGACATTCAGAGAGAAGCAATTGTTTCAGGCTATAGGAGCCAAGGATGGTTTCCCTGATAGGTGAGGGCTTCTACCAAGACATAAACTGTGTTCTCATTAATTTATTTTATTATTATTATTACTATTTATTTTAGGGAAGGTTCTACAGGGTGTTCAGGGTCTCACTACTAGATCAGACTCATAGTGATCTGCCTGTTTACAGCTTCCCCAGAGCTGGGATTATAAGTGCATGCCACCACGCCCAGTCTCAATTGCTGTCTCAGTGTGCCCCAGGAGCGGGGCCAGCACAGCAGGCCTGGGGTCAAACCAGCCCCTGTGCCTGCTTGCAGGCACTTTAATCCTCTGAGCTATTTGACTGCCCCAAAATTGTGTTTTTAAAGAAGGGGGAAATGTCTCAGATGTGGTGTTATGGTTTGTGTACCCAGAAAGCCTCATGCAGTCAGGGGAAGGGTTTCTAGAGTTTTTGATTGATTCATGGTCCAATGCTGAAATTATGGCTGTGAGTTCTACACCTACCCCATGGCAGCCAGCCTACATACAGTGCAAGAGAGGGAAAGAGGCTTGGTCACTGTTGCTTGACCTTTCTTGCTATTGTTGCCTTTGCTGCTTTCCTCTGCCATGAACTGTTGCCCTCCGCCATGTGCCACTCTAATTTGAAGCCAACAATAAGAAAAAGCAACTAAAACAGCACTTAGTACCAGAGAAGTGGGGTCATTTCCATGGTTGTACCTGACCATGTGTTTTAAGAGCCTTTGAAAACAGCTTGTGGAAAGAATTTTGAAAGTTTTGGAGATGTTGCCTGAAAGTGTAGAGCTGGAATACTTTAAACTGCTCTGTATGGGAAATTCTGGTCAGAGGTCAGAGGACCAGAATGCTGATAGAAATCCTGCCAATAAGTATCAGGCTAAGGAGGTTTCTTCCAGGAAGGACTGCATTGTGTTTTAGCTTGGCAGAAAGTTTATCTGAACGTTGCTCATGTCCAGAGAATTTGCCTGAGACTAAGATTAAAAGGGGAAAACTGTTTAATCTGGTAAAAGAAATTTCAAGGCAGTTGAATGCTGAGGGGGTGGCATGGCTATCATTGAGGGCTTTTAGCCAGACCTATGTTGAGAATCAAGAGTAGAAATCCTATCAGAATGATTTTAAATGTTGTGAGTTTAGGAAAAAAAAAGCTTCAGTAAAGCTGCGGACTGCAAAGATAAAGCTGTGGATATTGTGATTGTTAGAAAGGAACAGGAGAATAAGTTGGCCTGAGTGATCACAAGCAACAGCAAATTTCCAGCCTTCGCAGTCTCAAAGCTGCCAAAGTGAAAAACTTTGTTTTGAGGAGAAAACCACAAAGTGCCACATTCTAGAATGGCAGCCACCACAGCATATGCCAGAACGATGGCAGCATAGAGAATTTGTTCCTGAGAATCAGGTTCAGAGTGCTCAGCTATCCAGGTACGCAATCTCTACATCAAAGAGAGAAGAAAGCCTGGCTACTGCTGCAGCTGGAAGCAGACATTGGCATCATGTATGTGGTGCTGAGTTTAAGCACATCCAGAACATAAGAGTTTTGAGGTTAAGAAGGCTTCCTCCTCAATTTCAGAAAGCCTGGGAGGGCAAGAATGATGCCCAGTGTGTGAATCTGTGAGCTTGAAATCATAGGTGCAGTGGAGACTCAAGAAGTTTGGAAAAACCAGGAATGTGGATTGTTTGAGGAAAGTTGCAAGGAGGGAGCAAAGCAAGTCTCAAAGTGAAGCCATAGGAGCTATGACTACCAGAGTGTTGTAGATATGGAGCCATATGGAGCTCACAGTTTGCCACAGATTGACTAAGATGTTGAACATGGAACTACAGGACTTAATATTTGCCCACTTGGATTTTGGTCTTGTTTTGGTTCCAAAGCCCTATTTCCCACATTGGTACATTTTAGAATGGTAATGTTTTCCTTGTGTCATTGAGCGTTGGTTAACTTCCAACCTCAGAGGAGATTTGGGACTTGGACTTTTCAACAATTCTGAAACTGTTAGGACTTTGACAACTCTTATACATGGACTTAATTTTGCATAAAAGGATATACATGAGTGTTTTGGGGGGCAGGGACAGAATGCTAGGGTTTGTGTCTAGATGTCCCCCCAAAGCCTCATGTAGTCATAGAGTGGGCATCTAAAATTAATTATTGATTAATGGTTGTTATGGTTTGTATCTAGTTCTCCCCCCAAAGCCTCATGCAGTCACAGGGTGGACTTCTAGAATTTGTGATTAATTCGTGATCCAAGGCTGGAATTATGGGTGTGAATACTTCTGGGATTATGAGTGTGAGTGCTACACCCAGCCTGGGGTGGATGAGGTGGGGAAAGACTTTCTCTCTGCAGCCATTGTTGCTGCTTCTCCTCCCTTTGTTCTCTGCTCTTTGCTGCCACCATGAAAGGCTGCCCTCCGCCATATAACAGTCTGCCTTGGAGCCAGCTGAGTATGGACTGAAACCTCCAGTAACTGTGACACTAAATAAACCTTTCCTTCCTTCCCTTTGGGGGTCAGGTATTTGTCCCAGCAACAAAAGAAGAGTAACTGAGACGATGGTTCAATGTTGGGATTATGGATACGAGTGCTACACCACCTCTGGTGTGAGAAGCCTACATACAGTCTAAGGGAGAGAAAGACGCTTGAACTCAGCTTCTACCTTTTTACTCTAGTTGTTTTGCTGTTTTCTGCTCCCATGAACTGCTTCCATCTGCCATGTGCCGCTCTCTTGGAACCAGCCAAGTATGGACTGAAACCTCCACAAACTGTGGGCTAAATAAATTTTGGACATTAGGTATTTCGTCCCAGCAATGAAAGAAAAGGGTCAGCTAGATAGCTCAGCAGGACAGTTACAATAACTGATATATAATTGATATATAAAAAATAAAATGAAAAGATAGCTCAGCAGACTAAGCACCTTCTTAGGCAAGCACAGGGACCAGGGTTCAATACCCAGCACCACATGCCACCCAGGCCACAGCCACAGGCACACTGAGCAAGCATCTGAGTCCAGGTGTGGTGGAGTGGTGGCGCATGCCTGTAATCCCAGTGCTGGGGGAGCTGAAACAGGAGTATCACTATCAGTTTGAGCTACATAGTGAGATCCTGTACCAAACACAGAAAAAAGAAGAAACCAACAATTGGAGAAAATTACCTAAGACATGTGGTTTACTGATGTGAACAAAAAAAACATATAGGAGACACTTTGTCTGGTTGTCAAAAAACTGATGAGATGAGGATTGGATAATAATATCAGAAGTGGGTCAGTTCATTCATTCTTAAAGTATATATTGAGCAGCGACTGTGTGTCCTGCTCTGTGATCTTTGTTTTCTCAATGTTGTGCTCTCATTTAATCCCCAAATATGCACATATATATTTATTTCTCCTTTCATATTCATTTTGCTTTATTATCACTTCAAATTTGCCTTTAATTTTTAAGATAATAAGTAGAACTTGAATGTGATATTGTATTGTAGAAGCCAAGGAAAAGGCAACTTCAGAAGTGTCGTTTCCACAAGGCTCAGTCTGCAGAAGGCACAGTCATAGTCAGGACAGGATGATGGGCATTAAAGGACCCCCCAGAAAGTTCATTGATATGATTTTAAGGATGAACATAGGTTTGGAAAGCATTTGAAATTGAGAGAGACAGGCAGGAAAGAGCAAGCAGCAGCAAGCTGAGGGTCCTGATCTTAACACCCATGATTGTGTCATAGGCCACAAATTTCTCAGCCTGCAGAATAAGAAGAATCGCCCTGCATCAAAGAGAAGGTGCTCTAAGTGTGTCCCCCTACCTAGAAGTTGTCAGTACAGAGGGTGACCGTAGGGTCTCACTATAGCTCAGCCACACGCACCCTCAGGAAAGAGCACGGATGCAATTAGACTCCATTCTAGTCCTCACCTGGCTCGTGGGACTTCTTTAGTGCACAGACAGTTGGTCACATTTCATTGTGCATCTGATCTGATATCCCAGGAGGGAGACCCCACATCATGAGAGGGTTCTTGATTCCTTAACTGGCTTTGATATTTCCTGAGAAGTTGACTGCAGGCATATCCAACGAGCCCACTCACCCCCAGAGTGATGTTCATTGTTATTTAGAGCAGCACAGCGACACTGAGTCCAAGGTATTATCAAGTTTCCTGAGCTTAGAGCTTAAAGTAGCACTCCAGCTCCCTTCATTAATAATCACCCTGAAGTTTTCTCTGATTTGAAGTTTATTTTATGCATGGGTCAAAACCAGGAACTTAGGAATAGGGGAAAGTGTTTAGGCAGAAGCATACTGAAGAGAATTAGACTCAGGAAATATGAGTGTCCTTCAGGGGTTCTTGCTTCCATCCATAGGGCTGCAAATTAAATGTTAATGTTGAAGGCGTTCATTATTTTACCACAGAAAAGTTACCAGGATCTTTGGAGAAATCTGGGTCATTGGCTCTGGGAAAACTCACAGAGTAGGAGGTTTTGCCTTTTTAGGTTTTATGTGATGTTTTAGTCTAAATCATAAAAAATAAATACACATTGCAAAGAAAAGTTTGAAAAATAGCAAAAGGTTAGATGATTAACTTTACTTTGCAGTCTTATCAGCTGGAAAGAATGCCACTTACTGTCGAGTTATATTTCCTTACAGACGAATTTGCTTCTTTTCAAAATTAGGATCATGTTTAGTTGTTGCTATTATTACTATTATTATTATTATTATTGATATTGGTACCAGAAATTGAACTCAGGACCTTGTGCTTGCCAGACAGGCACCTGTGACACTGAGCTATATCTCCAGCCCCTTATAAGCTTTTTTATACATTTTGATGAAGAATTTTGTGTATGTCTTTAAATAAGCTTCCAAAAATATGATTTCGTATCTTTGTGTGGCTGTCCATAATATATTTAGCTAACACTCTGCTGTTCAGTATTTTATTACTCCTAGGAATCTTTACAACAGTATAATCAGCATCTTAGTTATTATAGCTTTATTAAATTTTAATATCAGAATATGTTTTTAAGAAAAATAACAAAATAGTTGTTATTGTTTAGTGGAAAAATATATTTTTGATGCTTTCTTTCTTTCTTTCTTTTTTTTTTTTTTTTGGTGGAACCAAGGATAAAGCTCAGACCCTTGTGCTTGCTAGGGAAGCGCTTATTCCACTGAGCCATCTCCCCAGCCCTTTGATGCTTTCTTATTCAATTTATCATGATAGAATACTATTATCATGAATACACCTACAGATGTCACTGCATCTTCTATTTAGTTCCATTGCTCCACATGTCTACTTTTGTTCCAGATCCATGCTATTTTGATTCCTATAGCTTTGTGGTTTAACTTAGAATCCAGGATTGAGGTGCTTCCTACTTTGTTTTCTTTTGTTGCTCAGGTTTACTTTTGTCCTCCCCAGAGGAGCCATTTCCCCAGGGAGTAGAAGTGCTTCCCTGTTAAGCGCAAGGGCCTGAGTTCAATCCCCAGTTCCACAAAAAATAAAAAATAAAAATAAAAAAATAAATATGTTGTATTAAATCTATATAAAAGTTTTAGTACTATACCCATTTTTGACAATATTTGTTCTGCCTATCTTTCCATTTTATGAGGTCCTCTTCCATCTGCTTTTTCAGATTACTATAGTTTTTCTTATAGAGATTTTTCACTTCCTCAGTAAGATCAATTCCTAGGTGTTTAATTTTTCTTTACATTATTATGAAAGGTATTGTTTTCTTGTTTTTTTTCTTTTTTAAAAAAAGAGTACATATTAGAATTAAAACAAAAATTACAAATGATACAGAATTTCGCTTAGCAAAGTAATATGAATTTCATAGTACTTATTGTAATGCATAGTGTTGTCTTCCAATCAGTTATTCATATTACCAGATATATGCATGTAAAAT
>NDGM011179669.1:4872-15227 GCA_002564305.1 Octomys mimax | reverse complement strand
AGAGAGAGAGAGAGAGAGAGAGAGAGAAGGCAGAATAAGAGTAGCTATAGTAGCTATAGGCAGGCTGTCAGGGAAGCTGAGAGCTGCTCATTCTCTTGGGACATTCTGTTGGAGGACCATGTCCCGCTGGCTTTCCGGATGAACTTGACTGTTCTCCTTGGAGGAGGAGCTTGGGTCTTCCTTGTTGCAGAAATTGGCTGCAGTTCACTTTGGGGGCGCTGCAGTCTTCACCTTGAGCATTGCTTCCTGACTCCAGAGGGGAAGATGGTGCCTACTCAGCCTCCTAGGACAGCTAGTTGTGCAGGCTTCCAGATGAGAACTCAGCTTTCCTCATCGCTGGAGGAGTTAAGGATCTCCCTGCGGCTGAGGCTGGTTGTGGTACTTTCGGGCAAGCTCTGGGCCTTACTCTGAGCTTTGCTTTCTTGCCCAACTGCAGACCCCTCGGCCCGCTGGCACAGATTCTTCCTCTCACTGGCACAGACTTTCTAGCTTACACCACTGACCTCTGGACCTTCCCAGCAGAGATCTGTGAAACAGGTCTGCAGGAGACATTGCTGTAAGCTCTAGGTCTTCAGCTGGAGTCATGCGTGGCATTAATCTGGGATCCAGAATCTCAGCTGGAGTCTTTGGTCTTTAATGCATCAACAGATTTTCCTGCACGCTTTGTATATGATTCTTTGGGTGACTTACTATAAAATAATCTTATAAATTTGTGTCCCATATTGTATTATTTCCTTGCAAAATTCCAAATGAAAGCCATAACCTTACATTTTGTAAAACTAACTCATAGTACACTGTAAAATATATACATTATTAATTAGCTGCTTAAATAAAATTCCTTCTTGTTTTTACTTCATAAAATATTTTTAGATTACAGTATCAGAACATTCACATAATTAATAACCAAATTTTCTCAAATGTCTACTGTTTTCTTTGCTGTTAAGCCTATAACAGCTAAAATTTCTTTTGCATAATGAATTTTTGAAAAGTTTTCAAAAGCAAAGCCAAACAAATCAAAATTATTTTCTTAATATTAAGATTTATTTACTATTAACTAAATGGAAAACCAGATACATATATGGATACTTAATAAAATATAGCACAAATTTCATTATGTTTTAGCCAATTGATTTGTTTCACAACTTAGACAGACTATGGCATTCTTTATGTGTTTAGTACAGGATCTACAGGATCTCAATACACAGATCAGACTCCTAGTGATCCTCACATTTTCAGCCTCGCAAGTGCTGGGATTATGGGTGTGTTGTACCACGCCCAGCATCATTTGCCTTCTCAGCAGGCCTCAGAGGTGGGGTGGGCACAGGCCACCAGGGATTGAACCCTGGTCCCTGCACCTGCCTAAGGAGCGCTTTAGTCCACTGAGCTATCTGGCTGGCCCTGTAGCTTTTTTTCTTTAGTTACAACATAAATTTTATTTGCCTTATTATTATTGGTTAAAGAAATGAAAATGTCCACATTTGAACTATTTTATTTCTTCACATAAATTGCTGATTTTGTCTAATATTGGGTATTGTCATAAAGCTAAAAAGCACTAAACCAAATATGCATTTTGAAATAAATGATCCATTTGGTTTTGCACATTGTAAGTCTGGCTTTTTTTTTTTCCGCATTCTGTTTGATAGCAAAATGCAAATTTAAAATGTACTGATTAAAATGTACTAAATTCACAAGGATATTCCTGATTAACCAGCTATCCACACACTATACATTTATACATGTAAATAAAAGAAATGTTATGCTGTAGATAATATTTCCACTAATATCATACATATTATATGTGCATATTGTATATACATATCCAAGCATACTACATACATGTGATGCATACACATATCCATGCATGTCCTTACCTTTACACATGTAAATCTACATGGGTGCTACACACATATTGTATACATGTGTTAGCTTTCCTGATGGGAATTTTTAAGTTTGTAAAATTCAGTGATATTTCAGTGAAATAAATATTGAACATGAAAATAGTATCTAAATTAATCCTTGTGCCGGCCAAATAGCTCAGTAGATTAAAGCACCTGCAAGCAGGTGCAGGGGTCACAGGTAGGATCCCTGGGCCTGCCCTGCTGGCCCCTCCTCCAGGGTGCACTGAGACAGCAATTGAGACTGGGCATGGTGGCGCGAGCCTGTAATCCCAGTTCTTGGAAGGGTGTAAACAGGCAGATCACTAGGAGTCCAATCTAGTAGTGAGACTCTGAACACCCTGTAGACCCTTCCCTAAAATACAAAACAATAAATAAATGAATAAATTCATCTTCAATGGAACTTAAAATCAAGGAACTCCAGAGAATATATATATATATATATATATATATATATATATATATATATATATGTTGTTATTTGTTTGTTTCTAAGTTGAACTCAGGATCTTGAGCTTGCCAGGCAGGCACTGTGCCAATGAGCTATATACCAGCCCCAAAATATTATATCGTATTTATATGTAATTAAATGTTAGCAAGAGTTAAACTATTTCAAAATTCTATCCAAAGTTTCTTACCTGTAGTTACCTCTACACTTCCACAAAGCAAAGATCAGTTTGACATAAGGTTATAGTTGACTAAGCATAACAATGAACAGGAGTATAAGTGAAATGCCCCCATGGTTCCAAGCAGGAATGGCCCACCTTTTCTGACATTTACTGCCTTCTGTGCTTCTGCAAGCCTTTCTTCTCTGCTGGCTTTCATTGCTGCAGATTCAGAGTAAAATTTCCCAAGTGATTATTTCTTTTTTGAACTGATACTACAAAAGAGCAACTCTCAGTTTCTTTTTTTTAAGTGTCATGAGTTTTTAGCACATAGGCAATGCTGAAAACATAAATGTCTCTGCAGAAGTCATCCTGTCATGCCCTTTATTGATATGTATCGGCATCCTAGGAAATGTGCGAAACAGCAAGCAGTAGAGATTTAGTCACTCTCAAAGTGAAAGTGCACCCCACCAGCAGCTTGTTGTCTGTGTTATTGGACAAAGAGAATAAGAGGAGAAAAGATGTGTGGAGAATCAGCCTCTCTGAAACTATAATGGAAGGTAAAGCAGAAGTGTAAAACAAGATGACGAACTGTCAAAAAGACAAGATCACCTTTGCCATTTATTTCTTAAATGACAGTTGCTTCTTTTGGATAATTGTTAGTGCAATAGTAAGCTAATAAAGAGAATTTCTTTTTAAAACCTCACAAAATTATTATATGTGTATATGTGCAGAGATGTTCAAATGTTAATCTAATTAGAAATACCTTATAAAAAATTCATGTAAGTTTGATAATAAATTTCATAAAAATCCCTGAATTGTATTTAAACTAAATTGTATGAAATTTTATACCATTTTCTCATTATTCATTTTTTGTATTTAAATTTGAAGCAAATTATGAAAGTCATATTCTAAGAGAGTTAAGTATTTAGAGCCAAAGACAAGTTTCCTCCCTTTGCTCATCTCATTCTACCTTCTCAGAAGCATCGGATCTGACGTTATAGTTATGTTCTTAATTCCTTTGGTTGTCACTCTATATCTGAAGAATATGCACTTCCATTGTATTTGGATTCATTAGAGTCAGTGATTATTGACTTTTTATATCACCTCCACAATTTTGATTTCATAATTTTTGGAATATTCACATAAGACTACATAACAAGAATTTCATTAATCACAGTATGAACTTTAAAAACCTTCACCCTATTTTGCACATTAAATGACAATGTTGCTACCCATTCTTCTTCCTCTTTTATTCTTTCTGTGTTTCTACACCAGTCAGTTAAGGGAAAAATGACAAATATTTATCAGGGGGGACCTATTTATACCTGTACATGATAATCATTTTGTTATTAATTTATAAGACTATGAAAGTATGAAACAATACAGACATGAAATTTAGATGATGATAACATTCAGTGTTATGCCAAATGATTTCTCATGACATTTCAAATTCAATAAATCCAATTCACACCACTTATACACTCTGTGGAGATTTTCCTACTATCTCATTGAAGGGCATTTGTTTTCCTGTTTCTTAAAGTAGCCCAAGTCATAATACCATTTGTTGATATATAAGCCTTGTCTTTCTATGCAGGCCTTTTGTTTTGTAAGGTTCCTGAACCTTGCTACTTTTACCCACCTGGACTTTCCAACATTACTGGGCATTTAGCAGCCTCACCTTTTCTTTGCCTTGAAGTCTGCTTCTTTTCCCGACCATGCTTGCACCCCCACGTACACTGTTCATTCTCTAGGCCACTGATGGAGAACCATTTAGAGACATGTGCTCACACCGCAACCAAGGCCCCTTATATGTCCCAAATTGTCAACAATACAATAAAAATTGAATACTGAGCTTACAGTGTGTCAAAAACAATTCACACATCAACTCCACACATGTTTTGTCTTAACATAAAAACTCAACCACATGCATGCCACAGGTTTGCCAGCACTGCTCTAAGCCTTCCTCGAGCTCTTTATCTGAAAATCTCTATTTTGATTTTCTTGACCTTAGCCTCGTCTTTCCCTTGGGTACCGGACAAACATCTTTGCTCTGTCCTGCTGCACCCTTTGATTCAATACTTTGAGTCACACATTAATATCCTAAGACAGAAAAAGAAAAACTTTGAGGTTAGGATTTCTGGGTTTTTCATACATGAAATATCTTTGTTATATTTTCACACTTTGCTGGTAAGTTGTTTAGATAGAAAATGAAAGTTGCAAACTATTTTCTCAAGATTTGGAACACTGTTATCATGTTTCTTTTTTTTTTTTGGCGGAACCAGGGATTGAACTCAGGGCCTTGTGCTTGCCAGGGAAGTGCTTATTCCACTGAGCCATCTCCCTGGCCCTATCATGTTTCTTTTAACAAACATAGTCTTCATAAAGGTCAATTTTATTCTTTTCAGCAATGACATGAATTTTAGAATGCAATCTTCTTTTTCCTCTAGTCCTTTATGCTGGCCATTTCTGTTTTTACCCAGATTTATTGTAGACAATACAATCATTATTTCAACCCAGGTCTTGTTAGTTCCACACTGTACTCCTGTCATTTCTTGACCCTTCAGACTTCCAGGTGAGATAGTTCCATGTTGCAATAGAAATGTACGAAAATACTGCTAATTGTTGTCGATTGCTCTCCTCCGCACTTTGGTAATAGTCTCTGTTGTGGTTTACACAAAAATGATGTCCAAAGCTGTCATGAATTCAGAGTCAGGGCATTTGGAAGGCATTTGGATGATGAGTACTAGAACTGAACGTGTGGTTAGGAGGCGAGGTACGTCGTGAAGCCTTAGTGCACGGGGGCAGGACTCGGGAGCGCAGGTCTCCTCTCTGGTGCCTCCTTCTCTCTTTGCTTTCTGCTCACCCAGGTAGCTGTTGCTCTGTGCACACCAGGCCTCTCCACTTGCCATTAACCATGGACTNCACACCTACACTTAAAGACCAACTTCTCTCTTTAAACTGTGTATGCTGGTTATTGTATCTCAGGCACACAAAGAGAGACTAAGGCGGGCCTCCGTTGCACCTCACATCACCAGTCTGGTTGGATGGAGCAGGATTTCTGGCAATTGTTGGTAAAGCACATAGCTCACGGGTATAACGTCATACCTTGTTGCACTAAAATAAGAAAACTAATGTTTGAAGACAAGATCCTCCCTTTGTATATAGTTATGTAGCTTGTTTCTGGTACTGGATGGAAGTAGCTGGCTAGAAGAGGCCTATGGTACAAGCACGTATCTGATGGCCCACCTCCAGCTTCAGCGTCTTCCTCCCTGTACCACGCACACACACCGAGAACGGAGCCCTGCACTGTCTGCTGTGAGGTTTGCTCCATCTCCTCTTCCGCCCTCTCAGGAGCTTTGCAGACTTCTCTCCTGTTCAATAATTCTTTGAGTCTCAGGAGGAAAAAAATATAATTGTATTTCTTCAATTTGCTTTATTGAACTGAATATTTCTCTTCCCCCGGTTTACTTTAAATAGAAGCATAAAATCTCCTTTTTTTACTTATTAAAATGATATAAAACCCCTATGATTTATAAAATTTAATCTCTATAAAGTGTATCCTCTAGGCATTCTTATTCCTAACTTTTGTTCCCCTCTGCTGATTTTATTTAACTCCCATTAGTAACAATTTCTATTTGTCTCCCATGAGTCTTTGCTGCATTTCTTATTGTAAAAATAAATACATATCTTAATTAAACATAAACATCTAATGCATGTTTATGTCCTTTTCTTCTGTATTTTTAATTAAGGAATTTTGAAAATAATTTCTATGAGTTTATAAGTTTTATTTGATTATATTAGTGTAAATATAATACATTTTACTCAATATTTCCTTATTGCTAAGCATTTGAATTGCGTACCATACTATGTTTTTTGTTAAGAAGAAATTTGTAGTTTAGGGTGGATAACTTTATGATAGATTACTAGAAGTAGGTTTGCTTGATCAAATTAAAATTGTTATATACAGGAAGGTACTCCTGTTAAATCTTGCATTCATCTCTGTAGGAACTGCACAATTTTAGCTCCCATAGACTCAACCATAGTGTGTTGCCAAATGTGGCATTCATAGCTATGTGATAAGTGAGAAATGACATTTTGTATGATCTATTTAAGTATTTTGTCAGGGAGATTATTTCTCATAGTTTTAGAATCATAAGAAAAATTATTGGGTTGGCCAAAGAGCTCAGCAAACTAATGCACCTCCTTAGGCAGAGTGCAGCAATGTGGGTTCAATGCCCAGTGTGCCACACCGGCCCTGCCCTGGGGGAAACTGAGACTGTGATTGAGACAGCACGGTGGTGCACGGCTGTAATCCCAGCTCTTGGAAGGCTGAAAATAAAAGAATCACTACAAGTCTTATCTACATAGTGAGACCCTGTAGAACCTGCACTACCTACAACCAAAAAAGAAAAACTTTTGAGAGAAGAGTAAGTGAAAAATGAAATGTACTAAAATATTAATGTTCCTGGTAATACTATCAAGTAGTGTAGAGGATTTGTAATGTATTTTCAAGTGGAAAAAAAAACCTTACAGAATAGCAAATGATTTTTCATTTTTCTTGAGTCTGAAAGAACGTTATAATCTCTATAAACTCTTCATAATAATGGGAATATAGAAATATTTTAGAAAAAAATTAATGTTTCATAAAATTTCTTTTATTTAACCTATGGCAATATGTTTCTACTATTTATAAATTTTATGTAATAAATAATAAATTTAATTAGCCATTTATAATGATTACATCAAATCCACAAGTACACTTTTAACTGTACTTTTATGCATTTATTTTCATGTGCATAAACATATAAAGATGTCAACTAAAATGTCATCTTTGATTACCACTAAGGTATAAGGGTAAAAGAAAATTTTCTGCTCTTCTTAGAAGTTTAGCTGTTATTTTTATTATCCTGCAATTAATATCTATTTCTTCTGCAAGGGCTGGTGAGATAGCTCAGTGCACTAAGCTCTTGTGCAAGTACAGGGCCTGGGTGGGGTTCAGTCCCAGCACACATGCAGTGCAGGTTCCATCCCAGGTGCACTGAGCTGGCCACTGCGTCTAGGCAGGGTGGTGCGCACCTGTAATCCCAGTGCTGGGGTGGCTGAAAACAGGAGGATCACTAAAATTCCAAGCTGCATAATGAAACCCCGTACCAAATACACTAAAAAAAGTATGTTTACAAAAAGAAATGTAATCTATGATTTTGTAGCAAAGTAAAGCTTGTAGGAGTTGATACCAGTGGTCATTATTTTTTTGACAGATATCGAATTTTAAAATATGCCTTATAATTAATTAGCAAAATGTTAATGCTTTCATTCTCCATTTTATACTTTTTTCAGTTAACTTTCAATGTAGTTGGAAAGGATATTCACTTCCTCCACAACTACAGTGAGGTTTATCTGTATTACTTTTGATGACAAGATGAATTTCTTTATTTGTTTAATTATGCCTAGCTAAATAGTCTGAAGATGATGAAATCAAGAAATTATGTTTGAATTAATATTAAATAAGCATTGTAGGGGCCGGGGAGATGGCCCAGTGGAATAAGCACTTCCCTGGCAAGCACAAGGGCTTGAGTTCAATCCCCGGTTTCGCCAACAAAAATAAGCATTGTAAGGATCTGATATCATAAAATCACAAGTATAATAAATTATTATGTGATTCCAACTTCTGGTGGCACCTAAGATCCCCAAACACTGGCTGGCATCACTTTCACATAAAGTGTTTTTAAGCATCTGAAGCCTGGGAATGTGCTGTTTACAGCTTTCTAGAGGAACAGAACCACTGGAATATGTACTTATCTGCATATGATTACAAAAACGTTTTTCCATTCTTTTCCAGGATCTGAGGCTGGATCGTCTCACCAGAGCCACCTGTGGGTGGAGATCTAGAGGCTTCAGTAGTTACTCAGTCTCAAACACAAGAAGTCTGAGAACAAGAGTGACCAAAGATGTAATCAAGGCCTTTCTGAGGCTGGAGGGCTGCTGGCTCACGGGAGAGTCGCTGTTGTGCGTCTCCCTCCAAAGGCTGAAGAAGCTGGAGTCTATCTGGCTATGAATGGTGGCAGAGGCAATAACTGCACCTGCTCAAGCACAATCAAGTGCTGGCTAGCTTCCTCTTGCATCTGCTTTTGTTCTATCCAGGCTTCAGGCCACCTGGATGGCGCCATTTGCATTCAGGTATAGCTTTACCCTGCTCACTTTCCTTGCTTACATGCCAATCAGCTCTGGAAACACTATCAAAGGCACACCCAGAAGTATGTTTTGCAAGTCCCCTGGGTGTCTTTCAGTTCAATCAGATTGGTAAGATTAATCATCACAATGACTATGTGTCTGTGAAATATACATGCAAACCATTCATTAAACATTCTTGACTAGTTTCTATGAAGTGACTGTACTATACAATGGACATATTCAATGAACAAAACACATAATTATCCCCTCCCTAAGCCTTATTCTATAAGACAGCACATAGGATGAATAAACAAAAAGTCAATGACAAAAATTTTATTTGTGATAAAAATCTAAATTGGATGAAATAAAAATTCAGATGAACTTGACCAATTGTGAAGACCATTGAACAGAGACTGCCTATTACAAAACAATATTAAATATATGTGGATATAATTTCAAAGTCCATTAAATTTGTGTATATATACACACGTATATGAATATAAGATAAAAGACTTAAAATAAAAAAATTAAATTATATTATGCAATATTGTAGCAATTTAAGGATTTTAAAAAATTGGAGTTAATAACATAGTAGTATTAAAATAAAATATGTAGTTTAGGGGTCTTGTGGGTTAGCTCAGTTGTTTAAAGTGCCTTTTTGGGCAAACTCAGTCAGGTGCAGGTGACCACGGTTCGATCCCCAGCTCCACAAGCTGTACCAGACCAGCCATTAAAGCAGCCTGAGATAACAAAAAAAAAAAATATCCTAAAATTTTAAGACTGTGTGTGGTGGCACACACCTGTACTCCCAGCAGTTGGGAGGCTGAAAACAGGAGGATCACTACGAGTCCGTTCCAATTAGTGAGATTCTGTAGAGTCTGTAGAGCCTGTCCTAAATACAGAAAAATAAAAAAAAAAAAAAATATATATATATATATATATTAAATAATAAACAGGCAAGAAGGAAGAATTTGAGGAATTACAATAAAAATTAAAGTTCTTTAAAAACACAATTGAAGAAATCTACGCAGTGGTACCCAGACCAGGTGATATTTTTCTTTTAACTTCTACTTACTTAACAAGGATGGTCTCAAAGCTATTGAAATATTTTCCCAATTAGAGGGGGGAAAAATAAAACCTTCATTGGCAATGTGTCCAGGTAAGTATTGCTATAATTTGAATGATTAATGTATGAAATGCATAAATTGACTTTGTTACTTGCTATCAACAGAGATTTTATTGGTAAGAAATTTTTGTAACTTATATATTTAAAAGGCTCCTCTTTGAAGAGTATTTATCTTAAGAATCTGAAATATCAGGCAGAGGAGAGAGAGCTCAGTGGACTAAGCTCCTGCTTAGGAAGCACAGGGACCAGCGTTCCATCCCTCACACCGCATGTTGTGCCTGCCCACCACAGAAGTGCTGAGTCAGCCAAGCACACCCAGATCGGGGACATCTGCCTGTAATCCCAATGCCGAGGAAGCTGAAAATGGGAGGATTCTCACAAATCTGAGCTGCACAGTGAGACCCTATACCAAATACATGAAAAAGAAAGGAAAGGAAAAAAAAAAGAATCTCAGGTATCACAAAATTTGAGATATTCAAAAATAACAAAATAATCTATTATAATGGTTGTATCACAGATCATAAACTTAGAAATTTTTTTTTTTTTTTTTTTTTT
>NDGM011179664.1:0-12372 GCA_002564305.1 Octomys mimax | reverse complement strand
TATATATATATATATATATATATATATATATATACAAAATAACTATCATAGATAAACAGTTACTTTCTCTTAGTTCAATGAGAAGAAAGTTCTAACCCAAAAAAAAAAAAAGAAGAAAGTTCTGAACTAATAGTGCTTAGACAAGATATTGTGTCTGCATCTTTTACTATGAATAACTACTACAAGGACAACAATATACAATGTATTAATTATTGTAACTGCCCTGCTAATCTATTTTGAAACTGTCTCTAAAGAAAATATATGCTGAAAATTCTACATTGTTTATGACATAAAAAATAGTAATGGACTGAGAGAGCTTAAGACTCTGTTCAGGATTTAATGTTTTCATATTTTAAGTTATTAAGCAAATTTTGAGATTCATGATTTTTGTCTTACAATGCAGTACACAGAGACTTCTACTTCTCATAAGAGTATTTGAAAATAATGACATTTCAACCTTGAAACATGCAGTGGGAGGCTGAAAAAAGAAGGAGACAAAACCATAATCATAAGTGAACTAAATCAGACACACATGTAAGTATCACATGCTCTCCCTGGTGTAAGAAACTGAAAATGTAAATAAAAAATAAATGTACATGAGATATTGTGAAATAGAAAGAAACTGTTCAAAAGAAAAAGGGAAACGAAGGGAAGTGGGAAGGGAAGAAAAGGAAATAAAAAGTGGGAAAAGAAGGATAAAATGAAAACCAAGCTTTGAGATGAGTGTGGGGAAGGGGGTTTGAAAAAAAGGGGATGGGAGTGAGGAAAAAAGAAAAATAAATATACATCATGCACAGATCTGAATTCCCTTTAATGAATGTAGTCATTATGTACACCTAAATTGCACTACTAAGAATAAATAAATTTTTAAAACTAATGCACTGCTCCGATGTTGCTTCATCCCAAACACTGGCTATAATAGGGTCTAGGTTTTCTGTATACATCAGCTTCTCCTATTTAATAGATACGTCTTCAGCCAAAAGAAGCATCTCCCAAAGAAGGGTCCAAAGATACCCTAAAAGACAGTAACCTGTAACGTTAAATAAAAATCATATTCTTTTTAACCCTCATCTTCCATTGAATGAATCAGAATAATTGGCCCCTGGGCTTCAGGGTCTGGACACTGCTAGGCAACTCTGAGAACTATGTGCAGGTACAGGGCATGCGCAAGAGAATGAACAGGAAAGCATAATGCATCTAAGAGACAAAGAATTTTTCTGCAGGAGAACCTAAGAGAGATTAAACCCCAACAGAAGAGTTGCCATTTTCCAAATTAAGCTTTTAAAGACCAGAATAAATAACAAGAAATAAAATATATATGTCTAAGTAAGACAGGTCAAGTAAAAGGGTCATAGGACAAAACCATTCTTCTTCCAACAGAGGCAAATTTGAGGCCTACATTTTTGTTCCATAAATAGGAAAAAAGATCATAAGATCTAGATGGAAAATAATGAGATGGACAGATTGATGTAACAGCCCCACTGTGATTAGCAAACAGCTTAAAGAACACCTTTTATTCTTTATTTTATGTTTCTCACACTGGTAGTTTTCTTCTGTTTTTAACAACAAAGACTCCATCGCTGTCAAAGGGGAAAGGTTCTGAAGCAGCTATTAGAGAGACAGTTTTCCTCCCTAAAACAGCCTGCACAATTCATCCTTCACATATCAGAATTGCTCAGTGGGAGGTTAAATTCTGAAAGCTGTTTGGTCAGGATTTCACATTACACCTTTCCACTTACAGTTTGGCTTCTCAATCCACTGCATTCATGTGGTTGTGTCTGCAGCCTCTCAATCATTTGGGAGCCTGGCACCCAGTGCCACTGGAAATCAATGTCACCTGAACAATCAAAACCATTTTTCCAAAGGGAAAAGAGGACAGACCCTCACTCTTTAGACGACAAAGAAGTTGTAGTACATTTGAACACAAATGTCGTATAAGCGAGACAGAAACCCACAAATGAAAATTACTTAAGAAATTCAATTACCTGCATAAGAAAGAGATTTCACCTGCTCAGTGCAATTCATGATGACAACTATGACAATGTCAAATTGTCTTCATGGCATTCTAAGGTGCATTTAGACAGAAACATAAAAACATGAGTACAGTAAAGGAAATATGATGCCCTTATTTAAAAAAATACTATCCAACTGTAGGCACATTTTTGGCTTTTAATGAAATTCTCTAGTGCTTTACACACACCTTAAGTCTTGTAGGTATTCATAAATACAAAAATAAATACATTTATTTGGAAAGGATAGAAAATTAAAATGTCAGGACACATACAATAGGCTTTGCTAAAACTATTAAAAGAAGCACCATACTATAGCCTATCTTTCACCCTGAGTATTACCAAGTTCTTTCCTACATATCTTTCAAAACTTTTCCCTTTCCCTTTTGCTACTTCCCTTAATTCCAGCCACCATGATATGTGGGCACTTTCCCATATAGCCACAAGAAGCAGTCAAACATCTGTTGATCTGGGCTTGCCTTTGATCTTTTCTGCTTTTAACCACAGGCTTCTCCAAACATAAGTTTGACCTTGTCAGTGTACACGTGTATCCCACATACAAGCCAGCTTAAACCATTTCAGTCATTCTAACTCCTCTTAGAATCAAGATAAAAACTCTCATCATGGATACCATAACCCACATAGTCACTGGCTTCCGTCTACCCTACATTGTCACCTTTTAGAAGATTCCAGCCAAACCAGACTGCTCTCAGATTCTCTAATAACCCATATTTCCTAAACTACAAGGCTTTGGTATTTGCTGTGTCTTCTGGAGTCCTTCTCCCCTTCCTATTTCCTTTTCCTTCCTTCCTTTTTGTAATTACATATATTTCAGATCTCAACTCACACACATCTTCGAAGAGCTTCCCGCAGCATCCATGTCTAGATTACTTCCTCTATTGTACATTTGTAAATCACCACAAGCCTCTCCTTCCAGGACTAAAACAATTCATTATTTTATGTTCATTGATATGATTTTTGATTAATTTATCTCTGATTTTACTATACTGAATGTTCTATAACAGCAAAGGTCATGTCTTTAACTTTTACTCACAAATGTATTCCTTTAGCAAAGTGATTTGCATTATAGTTCATTCTCAATAAATATTTGTGTAATCCATAGGTTACTTAGGAATCAATGACTAAAGGATATTCCAAGGGCTGGCCAAATAGTTCAGCAGATTACAGTACCTGCAAGCAGGCTCAGGGGTTTGATCCCCAGGCCTGCTGTGCCAGCCCCGCCCCCGGGGTGTGTTGAGATGGCAATTGAGACTGGGCGTGGTGGCACATGCCTGTAATCCCAGCTCTTGGGAGGCTGTAAACAGGTGGATCACTACAAGTCTGATCTAGTAGTGAGACCCTGAAAACCATGTAGACTCTTCCCTAAAATACAAATAAAAAATAAAAAATAAAGGGTATTCATATCTGTGGGTTCCATAGGCCCAGCCTCAGCCTTTCTGTTATTGCTTTCTTTGTAACTCATGACAGATTCTCTCTTACTTATTGAAGGATGTACTTTAACCAGCTTAGTAAGAACATGTAAGAAATCAGAGCAGACATTGGGTGGAAACAAAAGTCCAAAGTAAGGAATGCCTGATGTGACAACCACAAACTTCTGATCCCTGTTAACTTTTTCAGACACTGAGGCTAAAACAACTGATTCCAAAATGACCGTATTGGGATATGATTTCTTAAAATCCAGGAAATAAAATGTAAAAATACAAACAAGGAGACAAGATAACACTGCTGGTAACAACTGGTATTTTTGTGGTGTTATACTCAGAAAATTCACTACGGAGAATGTCTGATCAGGCAATGCTTACTGAATGTTCCTCCTGGGATGTGCGGACCCAGACATGGCAGAAAGGTCTTGAAGATAGTTTTCTCTCTTTATGAATAAAATGCTTTTTCTTAGTCTCATCATCCCTACGTAATAGCTACCAGAATGTACGGATCAGCTAAGGAGAAGCTCAGCTGATTATTTTAATTTCTAAAAACTATCAAATACCAAATATTTATCTTACTACATATGTGCACACAAAAATAGAGAAAGAGACTTGGGAGTTTACTCTGTACAAAAATATTGTGAGACAGTCAGGTTGGTGCGGCCATTTTCACAATTGTCTACATGAAGAGTCTAAGGCTCGGCCCCACAGCTGTGAAATGGTCCAAACAGAAATCGCCTTTAATTTAATTTTCCATGATCTTTCCAACCTCTACCTCCCATTTAAAAAAGAGAAACTGATGCCAGCCAGCTTTTTCAATAGAGAATATTAACTACTTTAAGTCTGATCTAAAATAAATGCAAACACATAAAACTGACCAACCATTTGTTTTCTTTTTCCATTTGAGATTTTTTTTTTCATTAATTCTTTTGAAGAGGAAGTTTTAAGCAGGTCCTGTACAATTTTATTCCATACCAAGACAAAGGATGAGATATCTTCAGGGTTCCAGGCACGTTCCTTCTATTTCTCTCACACAGAGGTCTGCGTTTAATTTTTTTTTCTGTTTCATTCAAAAAGCAATTCCACTACCAACCTGAGGTTAGCTACATTAATCTAATGTCAACTCCATTATTGTTAATTATTTTATGGTGGCTATATTTTAACAGAAGGGGTACAAAGATCCCTCATGTCATTTGATAGCCCACCAAGAATTATATTGAAATAACTACATTGATTTCCAGATCTCAGCAAGCAACTAGGATATAATTAAACTTTTATCTCTGCAAATTTTGCTGTCTCTCTCTCTCTCTCTCTCTCTCTCTCTCTCTTTCTTAACCTAGTTACCTATTGTTAGGAAGACTAATCTTATTTTGCTTCTCTGGCAGACCTAAAATTTCATTCAATGCTTAAGAAATAAATTAAAATGAAAGACATCTAATATCTGGACATTTGTCAAATAAGAATTTCCATTGGCATATTTTCTCTGGGTTCATCTTTTTTCCCTATTTCTTACTTGACTTTAATAAAGCTATACTCTATTGAAGTTAAATAAAAGTGTTCCTCTGAGCACTTGGAGTTAAATTAAAACAGTGATAAATCTGAAGAAGCAGGCATTTAAACATTCTGCTTGACCTAACTTAGAAGAGATAACCTGTAGCTATAGAGAAAACTGGTTCTGCTGGGACTACTGTGTAAAGCCTTCTCCCAGCTCCCAATCCAGCCCCCACCCTTCCCAGGTCATGACTGTCATTCACCTTGCTGCCTCCTCACCCCTTGCTACAGGCCTTCAATTTGATGAGAGGGAAATTTTCTCCTGACTCCTGGAAATATATTCTGCCATGGTTTTAAAATAGTACAAGTGAAAATATGGCCTGATGAAGAAAGGAAAAAAAAAATACACCTAGATCAAAGAAATTTTAATTCACATTACCATTAATTACCTGCTTATGCTGACCAAGTTTTTCTATTCTCTATATCTCAGGATTTTTTTTTTTTTAATCTGAAAACATAAGGCCAGGATAAGAGTAGAGTAATGCACTCATCTCTGGTATAATATTTATATGGGTGTCAAAATATCAAAATTGATACAAAAATACAGTGTACAAAGTACCAAGTTTTCAAACAGAGTAAGTCTCAGGATGGGGATTTTGCTTTGATCTTGACGTGGTGCTACTCAAATCTGATTTAATCCATTCCCTTCTAGCATCCTGTGACTCAGGTTCTAGTCTCAGCTGGACATACAGTCCTCCTCCCTGCTCCCTAAAACCTCACAGTCAGCCCCAATCTGGCACGGTCCTGCTAGAATCTTTTCACGGTGACCTATGAAAGTGACTGATGGTACCTTCCCATTTTCCCAGTGAGACTGACTTCATTCTGTTTCATATCAAGAACTCTGTACTTGACCAAGATTGAAACTGCCATCTCATTTCCCTAAGAGCTTTGGGAGGGCAGATTTCTACCAAGGTGTCCCATGCTATTCTATCCCCTGACATGCACTGATTTGAATAAGCTGCAGCGGCAAATGGACTCCTGTTCAATATGGGACATTCAAAGGTTTCCTGAAGCCATTCCAAGCCTATCAATAAGATCAGAAGTGCTTCTGTGCTCATTCCCTCAGGGAAGTGGTGACACAGTGCAGCAGGGTGAGAGGACAGGGGAGGGAAGACTCTTGAAGGCAAGCTCCCACTCCTCCTTCCATTCCTGGATAGCGACAACTATAATTCAAAGCAAATAAGTCTGCTTCTAGACACCCTCCAAACCCCAAAGCAATACCGAGAAGGAACAGGGTCCTTAGGATGCCCCCAGAAGAAACACTGAAATGATCTCCAAGCTCCTACAGGTCTCGGGCTTCAAACACAGGGTGTGTACTGTTTCTTCCTCAGCTGCTCCAGCTGAGACCATCTACACGGCACACTGTGACACGGGAGCCCAGGCTCCCCCACGGAGTGAGTGCAAGACAGATGGTGGGGTGAGCACCAGAGGTGGAGCCTCCTGTGGGGAGCTGAGCCCAATCAGCCCCGCACCGCACATCCGGGCCATCCAGCCTTTGCCATTCTTCAGAGGAGACAATATTCATAAATCTGAGGCGGTGGCGTTTTTTCAGAAACTATCGTTTTGCACATAATCTGATCCGTTCCCTCTGTTGCTCCATCATGTCTTGTGATTTATAAGGACCTCAATGTTCTTCTTTCATATTTAAAAGCCCTTATGCAAATCATGCCAGCAGCACAGCAAAGTAAAGTTTTTGCAATAATGCTCGGTATTATTCACATAAAAAAAATCCATTTAAATCTCATTAAGCTTGTGACATAAATCCAAACAAACTAGAAAATGCCCCGTTAAGGTGAAAAAGTGACATATGTCTTCCAGTCCCCTGGTAGAACAAGAAGGAAAAAAAAAAAAAGATTAAGGCTCTTCCCATTTGGAGCAATGCAGCAATGGACACATATGTTATGTTTCTGCCTTTAACTATTCGTGGCCTTCCTCCTTTTATCTCAATAGCATTTAAATGAAGTATTTGTCAGCAACTATTTCTGGTAATGTGACACATGTGATTCAGTGAGGCTGTGAGCTGAGTTTCTGGAAACGGAGCAGCATCCTGGGAAAATCATAAAAAGTCTGTCGGCTAACAGCATTTTTTTGATTTCCCTCTAGGCATTTCTTGGGGTTCAAGATATAATTTATCTGTCATGTAGTATTAACAGTATACCTTTCAGGGACTTAAAGATTAGCAAGGCTCCTGAGCTGCCAAACCCTGAATGTCCTCCGTGTCGTCATGGCTCATCTCTAATCCAGTTTTGCCTTTAAAACAATTATAATAATATCAGTGGGTTACACAGGCTTTACAATTGTACCCTACATTCTTTATGACCGTTACTAATTGTCAATTAGTCTAAATTTTAATTCTGTGATGTGTTTAGGATAGAGATTTGAGGAGTTGGGGAGGGGCAATTTTGCCTCTTGCAATTGCAAATCTGAGTTTAATCTCCCCTCTTGATGTGGATAAGCACAAATTTAGACTGGTATTTTGAATGACAGCATT
Organism: Octomys mimax; assembly: GCA_002564305.1. Taxonomy (NCBI): domain Eukaryota; kingdom Metazoa; phylum Chordata; class Mammalia; order Rodentia; family Octodontidae; genus Octomys; species Octomys mimax. The sequence goes on along the minus strand of NDGM011179664.1, from coordinate 4,876 downwards.
ACAATATCATAATCATTTATGTATTTTCCTCACAGAGGAAAATGGATTTTGTCATGGCTTTCAGCAGCTGTAGGACTCCCTGCAGAAGGCTTAATAAGAGTGCTGTAGAAAGCAGGAAAGCCTTTGCTCCTGAGGGTGAAATGAAGTCATCATCCAGGGTCCCCAGCTCTCTATCCACTCCCTTTCAGCCTCCTGGGACCCCACCAAAAAAGGAGACTTGTTTGTTTCCCAGTCCCTGGACTCAGCTCTGTGATGTCGTTGTCAAGAATAATAAGCATATGTGGTTCTTCATCTCTATCCACTTTAGAGAAAGAGATAAGAGACACAGAGAGACAAATGGAAAGAGTGACCAGGCAAGGATGGAAGTCAAAGGCCAGAGTCCAGTTCACCCAGTTCCAGGAGACATCTGTTCACTTCATCTTAGCTGCAAAAAGGCTGCCCAGGGTAGCTGTCCACACTTCCTTCCCCTCTGACAGTCCACTTCAGTGGTCAGCATCACAAAATCGTGCCACGTCCCTGCACCACACTTCAGATGGTCATGATGTGCAGCCACTCAGACTGAGTTTGGGTCTCAGCTCTGCTGCTTGCTGAGTGACGTGTGCAAGGTCCCTACCTTTGTATGGCCTCCTTTCCTCATCCATAGAATAATAAGTCATGCAAGTAAGATGTATTTTAAGAGTGCCAAATCCACAGAAATGATTCAGTGTTTCAGAATGTATTTTATCCCTAATAATCTCTCACCCACATTAGTCTGAAAACTAGGGATATTGAAACTTTATTCTGCTGGCCTAAAACATATCACAGTGCTTGAGTGAATAACTATTGATAGATGAGTAGATACCAGTGACCTGAAGACATCCATATAGTTGCCAAAAGCATATATGTTGAGATACACACATATGATGTTTCCTTTTTTTGCAATTAAAAATTTATTGAAGTAAAATTGGTGTAAAAACTGCACATAAAGTATGCAATAGGATGTTTTGACAAATGTGTGCATCCACAGGACCATCACACCTCCAGACAGTGAGCCTTTATAATCCCTCCTCCTAGCCCCTCCAGGCAACTGCTGATCTGCTTTCTATGACTGTGGATTTGTTTACATTATAGGGACTTCTATGTAAATGAACTCATGCAGTGTGTACTCTTTTTGCCTGGCTCCTTGCACTCAGCATATTTATTCTGGGATTCCTTCCTGTTGTTATGTGTAGCAAAATTCTGCTCAGTGGCTATCATATTATAGGGATGCACCATAATGCCTTCATTCTTTCGCCTGTTGGCAGACATTTGAGCGGTTTCCAGAATTAAATTGTCTCAAAAGAACCTGTTTTCTTAATCAGAGTTCAAGCCTTGGGATGTATATAAGCTTTCTTTTCTCCTAGGCAAATATATCTGACAATAAGACCTGGCGGTGGGGGGGTTAAATTTTAACTAACTACCAGACTGCATTCCAAAATGATTGTGACATCTGACATTCCTGCCACCATCCTTCAGAGTCCCAGTTCTTCTCCATCCTTCTTAATATCTGATATGACCAGTCTATTTAATATTTTATCTTAATTAATATGAAGTCATTTACCACTAAAGCTTTTATTTGCATAATTTTTAATGAATAATGATATTAGCCATTTTTATGTGGTTATTTGCCATCCATATATTTTCATCAATAAATTATCTTTGGCCAATTTTTAAAAATTGGATGAATCTCTCACTGTCAAGTTTTGAGATCTCTTCATATAGCCTGAGTACAAGTTCTTTATCAGAAAGATGTTTTGTAAATGTTTGTAACTCTGAGGCTTGTCTTTTCATACTCATGAAAAAAGCCAAAATTCATTTGATAAAACTTAGTTCATAAATCAGTTTTTAATGGACCATACTTTTGGTAACATGTCTAAGAAAATTTTGACTAAATCAAAATCATAAAGACTTCCTTTGATATCTTTTTCCAGAAGTTGTACAGTTTGAAGTTTATGTATTTCATCTTTAAGAGTTTCAATTTATGTATCTTCAAATCCATTCACCTTTGTTTCTCACTGTTCTACTATTTAACTATTATCATATAATATGAAAATGAACTACTAATAGCTTCAGGAATTCAAAAACCTATGGTTTGGATACGGCTTGGGGCTGTCCCTGAAACATTCATGTGTGTGAAGGTTGGTCTCCAAGCTTGGTAAGCAGGGGTGAGACCTCTAAGGGGGCCTAGGCAAAAGCTGTCAATGGCCCTCCACTGAATCACTCTCTGGTTTCCTGTCTTGCAGTGTGTTTCTCCTCCTTACATGCGTTTCCTCTACTCTGGTGCCCTCCCCATAAAGTGAACCCAAGGGGACTCTCTCTGAAGCCAGTGCTATACTATTTGAAGCTTTCCCCCCAAGACCATAAGCTAAATAAGTCATTATGAATAATACCGAATCTCAGCACACAGACTAGCAACAGGAAACAGACTATTACACGAATAATATAGTTTTACTTTCTACACATCTGTTTAAGATACTATGATCAGATTGAAATCTTGGGAACTGTGTTAATACAGGGAGAAAGTAATAACAAATTCTGCATTGAGCGCTGTTCAAAAGACATAGCTGATACATGGGTCAGGAGAAGCGGAGAAAGAAATGGAGGTTACCGGACGATAGAGGAAAAGGGGGAGAGAGGAAGTGCTAATAGATTATTAGATGTTTGATTATATAAAAGATATTATAGTTATGCATTTGGCAAGTTTTTATCTCATGGGAAAGGTTTAAAGAAATATATAAAAGCAAGCAAATAAAAATATATAATTATTAACTTCAAGAAAATCATGATGTTGTATAAGAAAGGAAATCTAATATTACTATGCTATGTGGCTTGCCCATGCAGTAAATTTACCAACTCATAAGTGAAGTTTGTCAAATGATTAACCAAAAATATAACTCAGGAGAATGAGTCTGCACAACAGAAGTTGTCAGAAAGCTGTTCTTCAGTTACTATTAGAGAACGGTGAGGGACATTGTCTAAATTTAAATTTAAAAATCAACACCGTACATATAATTCTTAGAAATACAGAGAGAAACACCGGAGGAACCTGAAGTGCTTGCTTCTGGAACATAGGAGGGTCAGAAGTGGGTTGCGCTGGCATGGTTTAAGCCAAAGGACTTCTCATAGGGTAGAGAAATAAATAAATGGGATAGGTTTTATTTTAAACAATTTACATACGTTATTTTGAGGCTTTTGAGAAAAAAAATGTAATGTTCAATCCTAATGTTTGCTTTTCAACCTCTTCTCAGTGGGCCTCATAAATGGAGCCTTGGGCTAGAGTGAAGTAGCAGGACAGTGGGCCAGCCAGGCAGACAGTAGCTTCTTCTCACATGTGACATCTCCTCTCTTTGCTCTCTTTAACTTCAGCTCACGTCTTTGAGTGCCTTACACTTCACTCTCATCTTGATCATTTCAAGATGTTTTCCATTTTCAAAAGGAAAGGTAGGCCTTGGACTAGATGAAATGCAGGAGGGAACAGAGTAAGTCATGGGCTCTCTCAAAATACAGCCACATACAACCTAAGAAGTGGTGCCATCCAGCAAGAAGCCTGCACTTCTGCAAACAAACACAGTTCTCTGTGGGCCCTTGTGTGATGGGGACAGTGACATCAGTGTGGTCCTCTCTAGCCACTCTGTTCAGAGGAGGGGGTGGCGTTGGTAAAAACAGCCCCACTCAGACAATGCAGCAGCTGCCTTGACTAAGAATAGAATCCCGTGTTTGATTTGAATTAGCCATTTGAAACAAGAGCAAAACAGCTCTGAAAGCAGCACCATCTGTTTTCCTTTAAGGCTGGGTCATAAATAACAAGATGAAAATACATTTCCTGCTCTGGATTTGTGACCTGAACTGCCTTCCACAGCGTTGTCACTGACCACTTCTGCTGTAAACACATGTGACATTCATGGGGCAGCTGTTGGCTGTGAGGTGGGCAGACTCTGTTGTCAGTTTAGTTTGGGTGTTTAATCTCTATGCTCATAAGGAGCGCCTTTATTTCACCCCTCACTTGTTAAACAAGAATTATTCTCAGTATGCATCTTAAAAAGCAACTCATGCATCTAATAGCCAAATAGCCAAGTGATCAAAACATGCAAAATTAACCCACAATTCTAGTGTAACAGAAAGATATCCTCCCTGTCATGGTCTAAGTGACAAGAAACACATCCAGCATCTTATAACCATCAGACATGGATCTTTTAATCCCAATAGTATAAGCAAGAACAAAGAGGGGGAGAGAGGCACAGGAAGGAGGGAGGGAAGGAGAAAGAGAGGGAAAGAGGGACAGAAGGAGAGACAGAACAAATGATTCCACAAAAGCAACAATAGTTATGTCCACGGACAGCACCAGACTGGCCTGAGTCTTTCCTAACTGAGCTTTCCAACAATTGTCAACTCCAATTAACCGGTTATTTCTTCAGTTATATTTTTAACTCTAATTTATGATGGAAAGATTCTGTTTTTACTTCTTTAATAACTCAGAGAGGAAAGGCCATGACGGCCATGTAGGCCATCCAGTATGTCTGTTGCCAGTACTGTTTCAGATGGCAGACCCTCACACAGGAAAGGCCAGGGAAAGCCATGGATCTAGATGAGTCAGCCATGAAAAAGCTGTGTCTTCCCCATGTTAATGTCATCTTGAAGAAACACTTTCGAAGCAAAAGGCAGATGTAGAGAAACAGAAGTGTTATAAGGTGCATCCATCAGCTGATGAGGGTGTTTCCTCAGACACCTGACACAAATGCTCAGCCTCTGAGATGACGCAGTACACCTGGCAGTGATGGAGTTGGTACAGCAGAGACCACACTGTCAGGGCTCCAGGGGTCCAAGACGGTTAGGGTCTTCGCCCCAGGCTTAGACTAAT
>NDGM011179661.1:0-12767 GCA_002564305.1 Octomys mimax | reverse complement strand
TTTTTTTTTTTTTAGCCAACTAAATACACTTGCTAGTTTGAAAAAGCAAAACAGCAACAACATCTAAAGTTGGAGAAGGAGGAACCGAGGGTGAAAATGTGTTCAACAGAGATAGAGCCAAGCATCGATTAGGACCCAAAACAATCGCAAGATGTCACAAGAAGGACCAGCCAGCCGACAGATGCACTTCCTGCAGGGAGAAAGCGAGATTTCTAGTGGTCTCTCAATCCTGGAATTCAGAGGTTTGGACTTCAGCCTCTTCCAAATCCTGCAGAGACCAACTCCACAATAGCCTTCCTGAGGCATTAAGCAAGAGAGAGCAGCCAGATCTGTCAACATTTCACTAAAGAGTCGACAGCCCATCCATTCCAGATAGCAACTACTCACAAGCTCTGCTCCAAATGAGCTTTCCAAAAAACAATTGCTGCTTTTCTTTTCTACGCGCTCTCTCTCTCTCTCTCTCTCTCTCTCTCTCTCTCATCTCTCTTGCCTCTCTGTCTGTCTCTCTTGTCACTCTGTCTCTCTCTATCTCTGTCTTTCTCTTTCTGTTTCTGTCTCTCTGTCTCTGTCTCTTTGTCTCTCTCAGTTTCTCTCTGTCTCTCTCTGCCTATCTCTCTGTCTTTGTCTCTGTCTGTCTGTCTGTCTTTCTGTCTCTATCTATCTATCTATCTATCTATCTATCTATCTATCTATCTGCTATTGCTCCTATCTTTCCTCTCAATGCAATCACCAGCCCTGTGGGAAAATAGGCTCTCTGTTTTTTCTGTTTTCTACATATCCTTTTGCACATTCAGGCAGAGCAAAGATCCTGGAGCTCACACCTGGGGATAGTGCACTCTGCTCAGCCAAGGATGAAGACATTCCAGGTGTGGCTACAACCATTTCTGGGCTGCCTGAAGCACCTCCAAGCTGCCTGGCAGTGGATCCATAATTAAAGTCACTGAGTGTTTGATCACCTCCTTGATGCAGTGTAATTAAAACTGCTGCACTGTTTGCTTTTCATTTCCTTTGATAAATGGTGAAAATGTTAATGAGTCAAAGCAGTGTGGTTCTACCTTACTCACCCTTGGCTTCTCCACCTCACCAGTGTCCTGTTTCTCTGGAGACTGGGTTAAATCGGGAAATGTAGAAGCAAGGGTGGGTTTGTCAGTACTGCAGACACCTGGCAGGATGCACAAAAGGGTTCTAAAAGAGTGTTGGGCAACGTCTTAGTTACTTTTGTCACTGCTGAGACAAAATAGCCAACACCCACAGGTTAAAGAAGGAAAGTTTTATTTTAGCTAATGCTTTCCCTCCACAGTTGGGTAGCTCCAAAACATGGCAGTGTGGCAGCGGGGAATGGCACAGGAGAAGCTGTCCATGGCAGGGCAGACAGGAAGCATCCCAGCTGTCTACTTCCTTCCCTTGTATTCCATCCAGGCTATAAGCCTATTGGTTGGTGCCACACATATACAATGTGGGTCTTCCCTCTTCATTAAGTCTGTCATAGGCAGAACTTGGCCAAACCAAAATTAGTGCATTAATCTAGTTTCACACACCCATGCTCCTGTATCACCCACCTATTATTTAACATCACACACCTACTGTTCAGTAACTATCACAAGACTCACCTATGGGCATATGATACATCATCTATACATTAACCTTAATAAGGGAAGACTTGCCACGGGGATGGAGTGTTGTTCCCCTCAACTCTTCTAGGGCATAGGGATCCAGGTAGGGCTTTGTTTTATAGGGCTATTGATTTATTTATTTGGCTTCTTAAGGCTTCTCTTCCTTCCAAGCTCTGTGACAAAGTAGCACAACCTGGTCACCTTGGGGAAAATGGCTTCTTTGAACTTTCCATCTCTCCATCTGTCAGATGGGGTTACAGTGATCCCATGTTTCAGAAACTGAGTTCATTCCACAATTCTGGGAAAGATGGCCATGGTCATATTCTCCACCCAACATGGAATTCATGAAAAAGCAAAAATTTTCCCAAACACATTTATCAGCAAACCAAATTGTTCACAAAACCATTCATGAACTGAGGTATTACAGAAACCACTCTTGCTCCAGTTAACACTCAAGGTATTATGAGCATTAAAGGCCCTGCAATATATGAAATCACCCCTCCCCCACTATGTTCTGCAATGTCAGTATGGCGGTGGCATTGTTTTTGACTCTCCGCAATGTAGAGCGGAGATACAAGGCTAGATCAATCCCAAAGTAACTTGGCCTCTCTGGGTAGAGCAAGGGACACAAGGAAAGTAGAGCTGTGGAGGATGGGGGAGGGGAAAGTTTGTTCAGAGAAATTCTACATTTTCTGTGCTACCATACATGTTTTTAAAGCTTGAGGCAGCTGACAGGCCTTGCATGCCACAAAATGCTCTTTCCAGGGTCTTCCCTGGGAAGTGCAAAAAGAACATCATTCCCTAATAGCTTCCATGTTTTCTCTTAGTTGTGAGGGAAGTGAAGGCAGTGGCAGAATTGACTTCTGCCCTGGAGGTTTTCCTTCCACCTCAGTGTGGCCACTAAAGACTATGCACCAAAAGCAGCCTCAGCCTTCTGCAACCCAGACTGGTGCCTACATGGCTCCGAAGTGAAGACCCAAGGTCAGCCTGTCACTGGCTCCACAGAATGTTAGCCCACCAGAGGACCAAGTGAAATCATTTCAAAGGTGCCCTTGATGTGGTCTCTGATTTTCATCCCCAGGCATTCTCTTAGACACACTGGGACCAGGCAGTGGTTCATAGCTTTTAGAAATAACAAGAGGAACTCTGCTGACTTTGAAATTAGTGTATCCTTGCATCTCCTTTTCCATGCCATTCCTTGGCTGTCCAGGGAAAGAGCTACTATCCCAACACAGGAAAATAAAATCAATAGATGAAGGAGACAGGGCTTCAGGGGCAGAAAATAACTTTTGAAAGGGAATCACTGAGAGCTCAGGAAATAGCTCAATGGTCTAAGTGCCTGTCTGGCAAGCGCAAGGACCTGGGTTCGATCTCCAGTACTGCATGTCCTGTCATCCCAGAACCCTGGGTGTGCCTTGCCAGGCACCAAAGCCAGGTGGCACATGCCTGTAATCCCAGCACTATGGAGGCTGAGACAGGAGAATCACTAGGAATCTGAGCTGCACAGTGAGACCCTGTACCAAATAAATAAATAAAAGATGAAAGAAAGAAAGAAAGAAAGAAAGAAAGAAAGAAAGAATCACTGTCTCTTAACTGTCTCTCACTGTCTCTCTTCCTGGTATAAGGAAGAACACATCTCTGAAGATGCCATGTTTTGTCTGAACATTCTCAGAAAGCATGTGAGCTAAGTCCCCCACAAACATCATCACCAAGCATGGGTGGTTATTTCCTGTTGTTTGGATGTATCAGAATGTTTTGGTGGAGGTGAACTGACATGAGTCATGCAGTAGTGTAGGATGGAGTAGGCAAATACTCCGGCTTAGCGATGTGCACATCAAGGTGTTAGTGCTGACTTTGGCCTTTGTTAGTTATGTAACTTGGAGGAAGTCATTTGATTTCTGAGCTTCAGTTGACTCCTGTAAAACAGGGCATATCAATAACCACATAATGTTAGTGTAAGGAGAAAATGAATATAAAATACTAATAGTATTTGGTGTATGACATTCAATAAGCAGTAGCTATTATTATCCTTATTATTGAAAGTGCTGTTACTTCTTGGCAGGATAAGAGGTGGTTGTGCAGTTCCTTCATCCATCCCTTCACTATGGTTCCTGGTCCCACAATAATCAAGTCAGCACAGATATCTAGCCACCCCCATAAACCTACTTCCCAAAGGCTTCCAGAACCTGCACCTGGGAGACTCAGAGGCCTTCCATCAAGTTGTTTCTGGGTGATGGTAAGTTATGTGGGAGTACAGGCTGCAGTAAGGCTGGAGGTTCCCACAGTGCTGGCATTTCAGTGGCCAGGACAGATCTTCACAGCCAGTGGGACAGAGCCCATCCTGCAAGTCTTAAAAAATGGCAGGGGCAGGGAAGATGGGAAAGGAAGAAGGAAAGCCCCATGGCCTTCCCCCCTTATCTGCTCTGGGCACACCTGAACTTGGGCCACCATTAATACACAATCATCCTATTTTGTTCTTTTTCTTTTTCATCAGTATTAGGGTTGGAACCCAGAGTCTCTCTCACGCTAGGCGAAAGCCCTACCACTGAGCTACACCCCCAACCTTATTTTCTTCATCTTTAAACCAAACAAACATGGCCAGACACTCCACAGCAAAGTCTCCCCTTCTGCTTTTCTGAGTACTTTCATTATTTACTCGTAATATATTTATAAGTAATGACATTTCTCCACCCACCTCTCTCCCACAGATACAGGAAGGAGGAGTAAGATAAAATGCTCTAAGTTGCCAAAGAGGAAGAAACAAATGTTATATTTACATCTTTTGGGCCCCCAAATCTTGTTAAATTCATTACAGAATCATGCCACCTGCCCCTCTGAAGAACACATACTACCCTGATTATTACATGTTTTATTATGCCTTGTTCATCTTCAAAATATCCCCCACCAAAAAAGGGAGGAAGAACAGACACCTCACCCTGATTGCATTGCTCATCCTGCCCTCTGCTGCTCCAGGACTCTGACAGAAGAGAGGGATAAACATGATTTGTTCAATTATTCATATGTGTGCAGCTCATTTATGAAAATTTCTTTCAATATTTAGATCAGTAGTTATTTACAGTATATACTCAACCAATATCTGCACAATTAAAATAGAGTTTATATTCCTAGACATTCAACAAGACTTAAATCTGACTTGAACCCAGAGAGAACTCAATACTACCCACAAGATCATTGCCTACATGACTTCTCCTCAAAGGAAAAGGTCTAATGATTCACCCACCTGCTCAGGACATAGACCCACGAGCCTTATTGGGCTGTTCTCTTCCTCCCCACCCACAAAAAGCTGTCGTGAAGACATTCTGCTTCTACCTGTAACATAGCCTTTGAATCTGTGCATCCCACCAGCTTCAGCCAAATGCCAAGGGCCTGAGCTGCTGCCTTCCTCGCTCGCCTGGATCAGTGCAAGGGCGGAGTGCACTCCCTGCCTGTTTCACACCTTACCATCCACCTTCTCAGGGCCAAGATGACCTCACATCAATGCTATCCCATCACTCTCCAGCGTAAAGCCCAGAAACACTTCCCAGATAATATTAGCCTTCCAAGTCTCTCACCTGGGAGACTTTTCTTCTCTGTTCCACCTGGCTTTCCAACTACACTTCCTCCGCTCCTCCTGTCCTCCTCCTTCCAGAAGTGCTGGCCTCTCCCCTGTCCCTGGAAAAACAACAATCTTGCACCTGGAAAGTTCCCACTGCAAAGCTCCATGCAGACACTGCCCACCCCCATCCTGCCTGCATCACACTCTGGTGTATTTTCACTTCTATAGACCATGCATCAGTACATAAAGCAAGGTATGTGTATTATTTCACTTATGTAAATTATTTAACTTAATTTCCAGAGAATTTAAGCTCTTTGGTGTCAGAGATTCCCTCTATTTTACAGAAATCTGTATTCCTGATATCTAGAACACAGTAAGACACTTAGTACCTGCTCCATGAACATCTGTGGGCTGCTCAGACTAATGGCTTACTTGAGTGCTGTCTCCAATACTATAGTTCACACAGGATTTTGTTTTGCACACTCAAGTATATTTATGGATCACCTTGAAGGAGGTGGAGTGAGTAGAACTCTCCAGAGATGTTATATAAACTTCACCTTATAGCTATCCTTATAGCCTCGCAGTTTGCAAATACAAATATTCTCTTACAAAATATTCTAGGTCAGCTCTTCTCAAACTTTTTTATCCTTAGGACACTTTTATGCTCTTAAAACTAATTGAGATTCCAAAAGCTTTTGTTTATGTGTGTCATATCTACCAGTGTGTACCATGATCAAAATTAAAATCAAAAATTTTAAATATGTATTAAGTCTTTGAAAATTACAGTAAGAAAACACGTTAAGATATATATTTACATAAAATCAACTATATTCTAAATGCAGTGTGGTGCCCTACATTGGGTCTTATAATAGCAAAACTGATGATATCTAAATAAAATCTATAATTTGCAAATAGTTCTGTACTTATGTGACTGTTTTAGTGTTGAAAAAACATAGTTACCTAAAATATGAACATCAGGAAAAACAATAATGGATATATAGAAACTATTTGTCCTATGCTTGTAATTCTTTTTAAATGTAAAATTATTTCAAAATAAACTTTACTGAGGGGCCAGGGAGAGGGCTTAGTGGAATAAGCACTTCCCTGGCAAGCGCAAGGGCCTGAATTCAATCCCTGGTTCTGAAAAAAAAAAAAAACTTTATTTTAAAAGCTGTATTTTTAAATGGTGAAAAGAATGTCATTATTTTTATACTTTATCAAATATCTTCTTTTGTTGAATAAACAGTTAAACAGTTGCTGAATTTTCATACATATGCTTACATTAAATTAATTGTGATGGGCCATTTCCGTTGATATAGATGAAGGAAATCCAGTTGCACATGAAGAAATGCTTTGGAAATGAAACATTTCATAGCCTTCGAAGATCATTATGGATATTTTTCTTGACTGCTGAATCAAATTTGACAAGAGGTAGCTTCTAAAGGCTGGTTGTAACATACTATCTAAAAGCAAACCAGTGAAATTTTGTTCCCTGATACAGTAAACTTGGGCTGATCACTTTGTACTTTGTATATGTTTTACCTACCCACAATTGCAACCTTCCACCTTGGCCATATACAATATAAAAAAAGAATATTCATTCATGTTAACTATCTCAGTGAAAAGTCTTTGTGGGTAGGGAAACTGTCAGCGTCACCATGGTGGATACAAATTTTGCAAAATTTTAATTTTTCCTTAAATGGTGAAATTTTATCATTGCCAAAATGAAAGCGGAATATAGTTAGCTGTGCTCTTTATAATAGGAAGCTTATTTATTCAATTTTTTAAAAAAATTTCAAAATATTTAAGGCTAAATAGATGGATTTTACCTACCACTTCTTCAAGTAGAAATGTTATTCCATGAAAAAAGTCCTAGGTCAGTTCACAACCCAAACAACTGCTAAATTAAATTTTCTGAAGTCAAACTTTGGGCTTTGGGATGGGGAGGAAGACCTTTGTGTGTACCTTCCATTTTGCCACTTAGTATATTAAGAATACATATATTCGAGGGTTGTCATTCAAAATAATGATGTCTGTAACTGTAGTAAGGACACTCTGAAAGGAGACTGAAAACATTTTTTTTTTTTTTTTTTTTGTGGAACCAGGGATTGAACTCAGGCCCTTGCACTTGCCAGGGAAGTGCTTATTCCACTGAGCCATTTCCCCAGCTCCAACATTTTTGTTTTTTAACCAGCACATTTTTGTTGACTTGGTTTGGACTAAGACACCAACAGTTTTACTAATCATTGTGGCTAACGCAGTGGAGAGACAAAAAGTGTCCTCATATTATTATGAAAATACTTCTAACCTCAGAGACCTTCTGAAAGAGTTTTAGCTAAAGCGCCTGGTGCTTAGGCAGGCACAGGGACCTAGATTCAATCCTAGGCATGCTGTGCTGGCTCCTCCCCCAGGGAGTGCTGAGAGGGCAACTGAAAATGTACCTGGTGGTGTGTGCCTATAATCCCAGGGCTTGGGAGGCTGAAAACAGGAGGATCACTAGGAGTCTGATCTGTATAGTAAGACTCTGTAGGCCCTGTACTAAACACATTTTTAAAAAGTTTCAGAAAATCTCAGTGGTCTACATATCATATTTTGTAAACTACTATTCTCAATGGTTTATGAATAAAATGCTCCAAAATCCAAACATATATTGAGCACTAACTGTATACTGAGGACCGTTCTCAGTTTCTGTGGATAGTAAAGGTAGAACAGCTCTAAAGAAATAAAAACAGAGTTCTTTTCCTAAGAGTTTATAAATATGATCATATAGATATCAGATGCACAGAACATCCCTGGACTACAGCGTCAGTGATGACAAATTAGACAAGATGTGGACACTCAATGTGTAAGAAGATGTGACTGTGGAACTCAGGGAACCAGAGGGACTGGAAAGGCCAGGATTCCAAGTCATCCTCCGGCAAAATTGTCTCAGGCTCCTAGATTTTCCTACCAGCTCCCTCTTAGCAATGGTGATTCTACCTGATGAGAATTCTGAACACTGGAGTCTCAGCCTACAGCCTGCAGGCACAGCTGGTGCAGACAGGGAGTTGAGTATCCTCAGATGTGGAAACGTTCTGGAAGTGAAAGCAGAGTGGAAGAGACAGGCAGTGGCCTAGCTAGATATGCACAGTGCTGAGGTTCTGTAGTCTGATAAGAGAGAGCAGGAGGCAAGAAAAACATGGTCCTGCAGTATGCTCTATGGGCTAAATATTGCAGGACTTATTTTTAAGAAGCTACATTTTTTAAAGGCCCACTATTAGTCAGAAAGAGCTAATTGTTCTGCATATGGCTAACTTTCTTTAGGAGGGGTTAGTTATTTTTTTAAATGCACACACCACACACAAATCTATAGAGTGGCCCAATGAAAGATTAGACTGCAAAGGACAGGTAGGGCATTTTAAAGACAAAGTCTGTCTCCAGTGGATACTGAACACCACAGTCTCCAAGACTCCCACAGCTAATTTGGACACTGGCATTCACGCTTTCCTGCCATCCCCCGCTGCTGTGTTCGCTTCAAATGACACTAGACTTCAAAACTTGGCCACGTGCCCACTGAACTTAGGCACTCTGTAAATGGTTTGTCCAGACCCAAAACCATTTGAGCCTGCATTATTTTTCTGACAAGCTGTGGTGTTTTACCCTGAGGATCCAGGATGTTCTGAATCCTAATGGAGCCCACTGAAGCCCGACAGAGGTGGCAATGGGCTTTTCAGCTGGCTGCTTTGGCCCTGGTGCCAAATGACTCAAACCCCCAGGCTCTCTGTTGTTAAGCTCTGATGATTCTAAGCAGAGAGCCCAGGATAACTTCAGCAGACATAAAAACTAATTTCCTCCCCAAATGACCACTAGCTTAGTACGGGTTGGGGAACAGAGCTCTGCAGCACACAGCCAGTGGACCCCACAGAACCACAGTCTACTCTCACAGAGACAGGAGCATTTTCCAAAGTACAGAGGGCCAGTGGCAGATCCAGATGGCAGTGTAGCTTGCCTTTCAGACCAACTACCATACATAAGGGTCTCCCTACTCCAGCATCCCTCCTGCCACACTGTGACCACAGTTCCTTAAAGTGGGCCCCTCCCCAACCTTCCCATCAGCACACACTGAATGCACATGAGCCCAGTACAGTGTCTTCCACAAAAGCTATGTGCGACAGGGAGGAGTGATGGACAAGGAGGCCCAGGTCATGTCATCACCAAGTTCTCTGTGCTTATCTTCTCTAAGTAGATGACAAGCTTCTTAAACAGAGCTTTAAGGAACAAAGTGAACAGCAATGGAATCTAGAAATACTAAGTATAAATTAGAGGAGAAATAGAGAGCATTTTCTTGGAGGAGTAGAATTCAAGATTTGATGCATGATGAAAAGGAATAGAAAAAAGAGATAAAGGGTAAAGGGCATTCCAGGCAAAGAGGCATGCTATGGGCAAAGGCATAGAAAACAAGACGCAGTACAGTACTGCACCGCATGAACTTCTTGGACAGGAGGACAAGGTCAAAGATGGAGAAAAGTAAGCTGAGGCTGGAATTGAAAGAAATTGAGTGTTAAACTGCTGGGCATGGGCTGGGAGCACAAGGGTAAGTCTATGGGTAGGTGCATTTGGGGGTACAGATGCGGCAATAAAAGGACAAACAACCGTGTAACCTCATGAGTGACAGATGCTTGAGCATCTTGGCCTAAATGTGCCATATTTCCCAGGCAAACACTGACAGATGAGCAGAAATACCCTTTCCTAGGAGAGGGACCACATGAACAAAGGCCTAGGCTGGGAACAGCACTTTTTGCATTCATTAAATAGAGCACTAATGTGTGGCTGTGAGGGTCTATCATTCAGTGCTTACCAGTGAAACAAATTTAATGGAAGATGTACAAATAATAAGAATTTCCAAGTTTAGCTTACCGTGGCTGCCCACACAGTCAGGTGTGCAACAGTGCAGAGGGTCTGTCTGTGCTGGAGATCTAAAGGATCCAGTTGAAGGTCTGGAGCTCACAGCAGTGGCCTGTGTAATTGGTGTCAGCATGATGCACTTTGAAACAGAGGAGCTAAGAGAGCCACCCTTCCCTTTATTCACGTGTGGGCCCAGCACACAGGAAGGTCAAAATGCCCAGGGCAGCAGACCATCCACACCAGTGAGAGACACGATGGGAGGCACCTGGAGTCAGGAGGCATCTGACCCCTTACGTACTGGAAGCCTGAACTGTGTTAATGCTCATCAAGGGTTCCTCTTCCTCTTCTTTCCTTTTGCCCTTCTGCCAGGTTCTGTTGTTACCACTCTATGACCTTCAATAACTGTAGCTACTTACTACAAAGTGCATATGCTTGGTAATTCTTTCCTTGTACACAAGAACCTGGACTATTTTTGCCCACTCCACCATAACAAGGAGGCTGAAGGGTCAACGCTGAATGCTGAAGGGTCTGCACAGCAACCAGGAAATAACATCTAAGGTGAAGGCAAAAACTGGAGCTCCCCCCAAAGAAACAGAAGCATGCCTTCCTTTTTTGTGTCCCTTTTATCCCATTCAGATGACAAGCTTCCCTAGGGTGAGTCTTCTGTCTTCACTAAGTCCTGTCAGCCATGGTGAGAACTATGTTGATCCAACTTAGTTGGGCATTTCTTACTCAAAGTAACCCAATCAGTTGACCATCACAGTCTACCCTTTGCCAACTGGACAACTATACAAATTTCCTTAAACTATAGTCCCCAGATAAAAAGACAAATTTATAAGTATATCTAACATTTTATAACCATCCTGGAAGCAAATGGAAATTACTAATTCCCTCCCCAGTGTAGAAGGCAAGTTTCCTTTGGGTGATGTTTACTACTAACATTTCATAACTTGAACATGATAACATAGGCTTAACATACTTAAGAGCCAACTTTAAGTCCATTAAAATTACATTACACTGGAAGCATATTAGAGGACTACTACAATTCTGATTTCTGTAGCTTATCACATGGTTGAACCTGGTATTTAGGACTACCTTATTCTATTTACCCAGTCTCCATTCCCTTGGCTTTCAGCAAGCATCCCAACAGGTCTCAGTTCTTTCCCTGTTGGAGTGACTTATACCTTCATTCCTCAAAGTTCTGGAACACTTGTCATTCTACTGGGATTGAGTTCTTGTAGTTTCCCACTGACCTTAATAACAGGACATGGTAATACTAGGAGGAACCCTAAGGGATCTTCTGCACTCCAAGTACACTCTTCCTTTCCTCCATTTTGGAGTAATACTCCAATTTTCCTTGATAGTCTGGGTCAATCACCCCGCCACACTATCATTCCCTTTTTGGCCTATTTCTTCAGGGGCCCAAGGAGACTAAAATGACCAGAAGAAACTCTTAGCTTCCAGTTCAGTGCTGTTATTATGTTTCATGGTGCAAGCCTTCCCTACTTTGGAACTAAGACTTCTAAGCCAGCAGAGCATACTGTCATGGAAATAGGAAGAAGAACTTTGCTAGTGCCTCACTGGGGGTAATGGTGAGTGGCGCTATTCCCACTTCCACCCCTTGATTCCTGGACCTGTGAATCCTGGCTATGGAGTACCCTATGGTAGATGCTGATTCAAAGAATATACAGCCTTTTGAAGAAAATTGTCCAAGCCCTGCCAGCTATTGTCATCTAGCTAGTACTGTAACTGTGTCTTCAAAAGACTATTTCACCTTTCTATCAATCCAACAGCTTTTCAATGGTGAGGAACAGGGTAAGACCTCTGAATCCCATGAGCAGGAGCCCATAGCCTCATTTCTTTGGTCATAAAATGTGTTTTTTGGTTAGAGACAATGCTATGTAGAATTCCATGATGGTGGCCACAGTATTATGTTGAGTCCACAGATGGCAGTTTTGGCAAAAACATTACATTTAGGGAAGGCAAATCCATGTGCAGAATAAGTGTCTATGCTGGTAAAAACAAAGCACTGTCCTTCCCACGGCAGAAGTGGTCTGATATAATCAACTTGCCACCAGGTTGCAGGCTGACTACCCCTGGGAACGGCACCATATCAGGTGCTAGGTATTGGTCTTTGTGCTGGCATCTAGGGCAATCATCAGTGGCTGTAACCAGATCAGCCTCGGTGAGTGTGAGTTTACACTGCTGAGCCCATGCATAACCTCTGCCTCGTGACTACTGTGCATGTGCCAACAGGGCAATGACAATGGTGACTGAAGGAAGAGGTGGACTGTTAAATGCAGAATAGATCATTTGATCCACTTGATTATTAACGCCGTCTTTGGTTGTGGTCACCTTTTGGTGAGCATTTAACATGGAATAAAAATAGCTTTACCTCTTTTGCCCAAAGGGAGAAGTCTATCCACATACCTCTTCCCCAAATACCTTTGATTATTTGGTTTTTAGCTTGTTAAATATACATGATGTTTATTAAACAAAATGATGATTACAAATATTTCTTTCTTTTTTTTTTTTTTTTGCAAAATCATAGGGCGCTCAAATGTATTCTATTTTTTTCTTTTTTTCCCATTACTTTATTGGGAGACAAATAGCAACAAGACAGATTCAAATAAAATTGGCAGAACAGCTTGAATAATTAACATATTGCATACATTCTTCCTAGTGGTTAATTGCTGTACAAGATGCGGACTTGA